>OMOT01074789.1:0-15981 GCA_900312575.1 Acanthochaenus luetkenii | reverse complement strand
TTAACTTCATGCTCTGTAGAAAACTGAAAAAAGTGCATGTGTGCAACTTGAGACTGCAAGTAAAGATTAACATATTCAATCATGCTCAAAAATCATGCTCCAATCAATTTTTGGGCTGGGCGGTAGGCACAGCATTAAACATTACCTTGATGTTAAACATTTTGGAACATGCCTGCCTGGAGGCGTGTCCCATCCAGTAGAAAGATCCAGCCATCAGGGACACCTAGTCTTGTTTTGTTTTTTTACTTCAGAATACACATGTGCTCCTTGGGGGAAAAAATCCACCATAGAGCCCTGGTTCCATCCCTGGAGAGAAAAAAAAAGTCCTCCCTGGGGTACTGTGATCCAGACTGGCAAGTTGCCACGGCACCAGCCAGACACAATCGTACAGGGGGCGACAGACTCCCCAGAACTACCATCCCCCACCCTCGACCCATAAAGGGATTTCTGCTCTTTCCTCCTAACTATGCCTACGCATAGCATCACTTTATTTACCTGCAGTTCACTGCTCAGGTTCTCATCGGCTGGTGTTTTTTTGTGTCAGCCCTTATCTCACTGCAGATATCAGACTTGCAGCCAAGTTTCACACCACCACTTCCTGTTTGTCTCTATGGTGATGAAGGCTGGTTTTCCGGCCCAGAGTGAAGCAAGTGTGTGCTGTTGCTCCGTTGGAAAGGAAGTTGGTGTAGTCAGCGTGCTCAGTCAGCAGCATTGGATAGCATTATCTCTCTGAACAATTACAGATAGATGACTCACTCTTAGCTTATGAAAGCTCAGTGTGTTGACAGCAGAGTGGTTGTAACACCTTTCACTCCTGATAAAAGGTGAATAAAATTCTGATTAAGAATCCATAGGATAAGAGTTATTCCTATGCCACAGGATAGTCTGATCATAATTTGTGAGTACAAATCTATATCTCTCCAAAAGCCAGAAATGAAGGACGAAAGACTAATCAGTTCAGGATGTGTAACCTGGAGTGGTGCATTTCACAGTGAACAGGAAAACCATTCTGGGTACAACTATCACAGTCACCTTTTTCATCTTTTTAAATTCCTGATAACTAAGTCACTGGCTTGCAAGATATATCAGGGCTCCAGGGTGCGACCAAAAATGCGACATTTTCATTGGTCGCACCGGTGCGCCTGAAATTAAGCAGGTCTGATTTAAAAAATAAAACATACAAATTGTATACAAATATTTTTGAACAAATATTGTAAATATTGTAAACCTAGCTCAAGCCTGACCCCATGCAGCCAGTTGGGAACATTGAGTTTACACTAGCAGCAACACGTGTGTGTGCGATAATGACAAAGCTAGCTAACTAATTTTCAGTAAACGTTTTGGCTAGTGAATGATTGATTACGATTTAATTAGAATTGCTGCAGCAAAGGTGGGACAAAATGCAAAGCTAGTAGGTTATTGTTGATGTCTGACTTTGACTAGCCCAGATTGTTTGGATCTGTTGTACAAAACACTCATTTTTGTAAGCCAATTAAATTCTTAGGTGGCCCACCCATTCAAAAATTACCACATCCAACCCTTCGGATCCCAATCCAGTCTTTGATAAAACACTGTAAACAAAATTGATTCATTGCTATGTTGAGGCCAGACACGTTTTTACAATAGGTAAGATTAAGATCCTTGGCTAATTGTGCCTATCCCTCCAACCCTGTTTACATATTACAGTGCAAGTGGCTCTAATTAAGGTGTAATCAAGACGGACTGGTCTTGCACATTACAGGGGAGACAGTCTGTCAAAAAGCTCTATTGCAATCAATGTGCACCATCATTGTGGATATTTGTACACAGTGATAATTTCCAAACTGCTACATGACAGTGTACACACACACAAAGACATCAAAAGATAAAAAATCTAAAGCAGCAGTCTTGCACTTCTATAGACAAAAAGGGAATGGTTTCAAGAAACAAACAAAGCACTTAAGTCTACAGAAGTCTAATCAGAAATGTGTGCATGTGTCTGGTATACTCTCTGACCAGAAGGACCTATGCATGCCTTTGAGTAATAAACAGATGATATTCACTAGACCATAGAGATGATAATAGATACAGCATATGGTATATCTCCATGAACTCAAAGTCAGCTTTAAAGGATACAGTAGACTGTATTGAGTCTGGACCTGACTGGCTGTTCGTCGATATGACGATAGAAAAATTTATATAGTAGATATTTTCCTCTTGTTTCTATCGCCATTGCCGCAAAAAGTCAGCAGAACTGCTTTACAGCTGTATTTCCCGACCCCGCTTTACGTTCTCTACACGTGAACTGGAATAACAAACACACGTGGAGCAGCGTGACACAGAACGAAACTCTGTAAAAAAATACAATTAACAAATGTTTTCAGTTGTGCTAATTATTCCCCTGAGTTACAACCAGAAACAATTTTTATGTAATGGATCATCAGCTCTTATCAAGAGCGTGGCTCTGTATGTAATCTGGACCGTTTAGTCTTCACTGCCTGCCGTCTGGTATGGGAGTCAGTGCTATGAAGGGCCAGCTATTAAAGGACATACTATTTAGACTGACTGAGCAACAAACAGGCTTATGGTATATGACCTGACCTGCCGAGTGAATGAAGGAGATTACCATGTCGTAATGGCTCTGTGGTGGACGACATGCACACACACACAGGCACATGGACATACATCTGCGCGTAAGCAGAAGCACACAGATATTTTCTTGTAGAATTTAAAATATTTTTGGAAACGCACACAGGCACACAAACACACACGCTTGCATAAGTTCATCCATTCCTCACTGCCCTGGAATGCTAGGTCTTTTGTAAGGTCACATCGTTTCTGTTCTCCTCACCCATATTAGCTGTGGGTCACTCCTGCAGATATTTATAGAAGCCCTTATCTACTCTGAGTCAGAGAGAGAGGCAGGACAAAGCAAAGAAGGAAGAGAGGGATGGATTGTTTTGTATTTATTATTTTAATGTAATGGGCCAAAGCGACTTACAATAAGTACATTTTCTCAACAGTAGTCAAACCAACCGTATATCACAGTCTTCATCAGCTAAGCCTTCAATAGGAATAAGAAGCATTCATAGAGTTAGAAGGAAGGGAAACTAGGACAAGCAGGGACAGACATGGAACCAAATTGAAATTTTACACCAACACTGGTTATGAATTGTTTTGGGAAAACCCTTGTTTCGTGTTTCATTTAGTTTTGCTGTGTCATAATCAAGCTCTCATCCCATCAAATGGTCAGATGAACCTGGCTAGCGATTTCACTGGTCACACAGACCAGGTGTGGCTCATTATCTGCCAGGGAGGAACAAAAACCTGCCGGACACCGGACCTCTAGGACCAGGATTGAAGACCGCTGCTTTAAAGCCTACATCAGAATTTTTTGCTGGTGCTTGGCATCAGTATAGAGTATGGCACCAGTCCCACTGGGTTGCTGGTTCTATTTCAGCACACACAGCAGGCCTGTATCCTCAGGGTATTCAGAGGGGGGAGTGTGAGGATGACATACAAAAGCAGTGTTTCCCCTAGAAATGTTCTAATGTTGGGTGGTGGACCCCGGATGACCGAGTAGGGGTGTCCAGACAGGGAACACCAGGCATCAAGCTGTGAATCGCGTAAGTTTGAACTTGTTTTCACACACTTTACTTTTACTTTATTTGAAGGCATTTAGCAGACGCTTTTATCCAAAGTGACTTACATATCATCATATACGTCATGCACACAAACATATATATATATATATATATATAATTGTAAAGTTTAGATTGTTATATTATTAATGTCTTATTTGTCACAAGGTATAGTAGGAGTACAGAGGGTTAAGGGGGTGCGCTGTCTGGGGAGAGGGTGTGGGCTATATTCTGGCTAGATTTTGACATTTCATTTTGTAAGCTCAGGATCTTATCTTCGTTCAGGCACTAAATCTTCTTCCTATTTTAACTATAAGCTCATGAGTCTAGCATTTGATAACTTGCTACTGCAACATCAGATGACTATTATACTTATATCCGATTGTTGTTAGTTTTGTGCCAATATAATATACAGCTAATAACAAATGGGTTACCTCCTCAGAATATCCTGTAGGCCACGTTTCAACTTTGGCACTATTCAGTTTGTGTCAGCACAAAAACACAGCAACTTGATTCAGCAACAACTATTTGACTATAGGCTATGTTTCAAACATTGGCCCTCTATTTAGTTCACTGCACTGGGTCAAAAGTGCAGTGATGATTGCTGTAGTTGAGAAACGCCAGCATCACAGCACCCAAAATGAATCTAAAACAAATGTAATCAATACAAGGGAAACCCTGTATTGTTATGGCTTACTAGGCTAGCCTAGTCAGTATTTGTATTTGTTCTCTCCCCAATGAGAGAATCAAGACTCAGATCTGTGAGGTCATCCCGATGTCCATCAGGAGTCTTGTCCACAGGGTGTTTGGCATGGGAGAACAGTGATTCCTCTCAGACTGCTCTCGCGTGTGAGGCAGAAGGCCACTTTCACGAGCATATAATAAAGGGGTAAAACACTCATTTATAGAATTCACATGCCCTTTTTCTGACTTGAGACAGTTCAATAAAGATTTGTGAACCCAACCGAGTTTTGCCCCAAAATAAAGTGTAGAGGCAAGAATGTATTTGCAATGTCATGTAGACTAACAACCTGGAGCTGCTCATTTGATGACTGACCTTGTAGACTCCAGTTTGTTTGAGTTTTTACACTCACTAAGATTCAGTGTTTACAAGTGACATTTCCACTGAACAAATATATAAATATTAGATTAAGCCTCAATCCATTTCTGTAAAACCTTGAGTATTGTAATCTATTTAGGGTTCTGATCGATTTGAGTAATTTGGATTAAAGTAAAATTGAGCTACCTATTATTTTTAGCCAGCTGCCAGACGCATTTTACCACACTATGCCCTTTCAACACACCCAATATTTTCTTAACCAATGCACATAATACAGATTTAGATAGTGATATAACTTATCCAACTACAATATTGATATGAATGTCCTAGGCCATAAGACCACCCTGTGAATTTATTGGTATTCCACTTTAATCATTCTACATAACATCTTTGCTCATAGGTCCCAATAGGGAGGTAATATCTCTCACTGTTCTGTATAGTCTAGTCTAGCTAACTGACCAGTATCCCTCCTTAGTGGTGTCACTGCTTTCCCTTCATGCTTTAGCAGCAAGAACACAGAGATAAGGCTGGTTTCCAGGAAGAGCCAAAGAGGACGGGTTTGATTGATAGGCTCCAGTAGAGATAAGGGTGGTTCTGTTTTGCAGCCTCAGTGTGTGTGGATGTGTTTGTGTGTTGCGTCTGCAGTCACTGTGTGCTGGCTGTCTGGTTGCATACTCAGGCCTCCCCCTCTCCATTCCATCGCAGTGTTCCGTCATTAGCAGGCATTCCAAGTGACCCCTACTCCAATCTGGGGCACGACACTAGCTTTCTCCACACTCTGAAAGTAATTCTATATCAACACTTCCAAATTGCAGCCTTCATACCCTTTGACAGTGACTCAATGGCTCAATCTAATCGTTTTGCATTGAAAGTCAATTTTAAGTTGCCGGCGGCCGCCTTGCTCTGTGTTACGCAATACAAGAGCACAGTTTGAACATGTAGCCTAGCCAAACTTGTAGGTTTTTATCAAGCCCCCAGGAACAGCTCTGGGCTGTGGGGCTTTTTTTTTTTTTTTTTTGGAATGGGCTACAATGTGATGAGAGATAGGCTTATTTAAGAGATGACCCAAGACAAATTATCATAGTGTAAAAATAAATGTATTTATTAGAAAATAAACATCTTTCATCTTACATGTTCCACTCTAAATGGGTGAAACATTCTCAGGGGAATCAAGCATAGCAAGACAGTTTCAGATTTTAAAAAGCAGGGATCACAGCAGAGGTTGAGACTAGAGATGTCACAGAACAGTGAGTCTTATTGGCTCTGCACAGGTTGAGGACGGATGGATGAACTTTTGAGATGAATTCCACCGAGGGCAGGAAACCTCTGTGGAAAACAGCACAAGTTTGACAAAAGAGCTAAGTATTAGCAAAAGCAAAGACATAAACTACACCTGTGTACAATAAGCTGCAACAGGGGGAGAGTTGAATTGATTCAGCATGCTATTTGAATACAAGGCATGGTAATTAGAACAGGCCAAAAATAATAACATGTGAGCTTCAAAGTACATGGCAAGCTTAATTGCAAGTATGTAAGAATGCATATATTTAAAGGGTATGTACAAAATGTCAGACTAACAGATGGGGATGCACTACTCATGCCTGGCAGTCTACACTTTATAATATGGCATTCTTAAATAGTAAAGGATAAATACTGTATATACAATGGATTATAGATAGAAATGGTTAGACAGAGGGTGAGATCAAACTATCAGTCAAGAAATAACAACAGCAGAGCTGAGTGACACAGAGCACACATTGTTAAAATAATAATAATAATGATAAAAGTGCATATAGATTGTGAGTTGCCTTGTGTGGTGCTCTGACTGGGTCTCTGGTTAAATAGAAGAAATACAAACATTTGTGAGGTATCGACCTTGGGTCCACCCTTTTCCTGATGTTAAAAAACTGTTACAGAATAATACAAAATATGACAATACAGTGAGATCAGGTTTCAAAATGGTGTTAGCAAACTAAAAGGGCTGTTATGTCCACTTACTTACTAAATCACATTAATAGAATTAGGATTGATGGAGCCACAAGAGTCTCAGGTTTACAACCATGCATAATATAAGTAGCTCCATAACTGTTGAGGTCATAGTATGCAAAAAAGGGGCTACAATTATATTTTTAAAAAGCATGCTCTACATTTAAGTTCAAAATAAATCTCCTTGCCTGGTTATGCATGAGTAACAACGCAAAGCCACAGGCTACCTAGCTAGTGATGTGTGCCATGAACACGGCTTCCCTGTAACAAACAAAACATAAGGCTCAACACACAAACAGGAGTGGGGCACAAATCACAAATGCAGAGTTTATGCTATGATCTAGCGAACCTATCTATTTTCACGTAAGCAAACTTGCCTAACCGCTATTGTGCTAATGCTTTTACCGTTAGCTTAGCTCAATTTGATCCAGATTGAATCACATCAGATGAAAGATTTATACAAATGAAGCCATTGTTATATGGAGCAAGGTCCAACAAGTAGACGTTAATGTTAGATGTTAAATTGTACTTGAATAAATGATAGGGTCATCTTACCTGGATCTATTAGGCCATTAGTAGAACGATGGTTTCCCGAAGAGCTAACTAGTTAGCTGGCAGTCAGCAGCAGTGGAACCAGAACAAAAGCAGACTTCCGTGACTACACTTGTTCATGTGGGCATGGAGGAGACAGAGAAAGACCCTAATGCACATGTGAGTTGGGCCCCACTTCCGGGTGTCCTAAAAACGTTTTCGGAGTAATGCGCTGTGAGCAGCTTTCATTGGAATGAATGGGCCGCCGTTTTTGTATACCTCATCCATTCAATAATATGTCCATGGTTTTTATGGCAGAGAGTCAGGGACGCATCAGCCCACAGAGTTCTGTATTAGACACCTGAAGGAGACCCTGGAAGTTTATGATATCGGCCTAGATTACTCAATCCACTGGACATAGACACACATAGACACACACTCACAGCTGAATTGAAAGATGCCAATACTGTCAACTTTGAATATTTTTTTTTAACAACATTCAATTATAACATTAGCAGAGGCACTGTAGGTAGCCCAAATCATGCTGCACTATACTATCATAGGGCAGGATTTTACATGCTTGTTTGGATGACAATTTCACCTGATATGGCTGATTTCACATCTGATAATGAAATCTGTTAAACAGGTGAGGGGACAATGGATCAGCTTTCATCCTTCTCAGGCATTTCAAGTGATATGTAAAATGTTCAGTGAGTGATTAATGAGCACTGCATAGCTGGCTGAAGGTAAAGCTCTTGTGTAATGTTTTATTTCCCCTCCAGGCTTAACACACCATCGCCGGGAGGCCAATCTATGGCGAGACCACGGCTCACATACAGTATGATAGCTTAGGATCTGAAGTGACCTTGGCTTCGTGCACACCAGGCTAACTAGGATCAGCATAATCCACACTAAAACATCACCCTTACCATTAGGCCTAAGGTCAAATATCACTGTCTATGCAGACAGAGATAGCATACCTATTAATGACATCATCATCAATATGCTATCTATGCTCTGTGTCTGTCTAGCTGTTAGTCACCTTGTGAACAGGGCCCTAGGATGCCACAACCTCATACAGCCAGACCTTCCCATGATTGGTTGCTTGAGAAGAGGGATGCCCAAATATAGTTTAATCTGTTTATCTGACCAATGAACATAATACCTAATCAATGTGTATGCCACTGAAACCCAATATGGAATTAGTAAAAAATCTGTTGTATATTCATACCAAGGTGGGAATTTTTTGGTTAATTGGCTATAGCAGCCTCTGGTGGTTTTCACTATCCAACTGTGCAAACACTGTTTGTTAACCAACAGACACAACAAAACCAAGCAGGACAAACACAGGCAGACATGGATAGATAGACAGCAGAGTAGCAGCCTGCAACAAAGGGCCAAGACTCTCTTTTATATAAACTATCCTATCATCTTGTTTACTCCATTGGCTGGCCTATGGCAATAATTTCAGTCATATAAACTGAAATGTATGAATTGAAACAACAAATGAGTGCTTCTGCTCACTCAAAACTCAACTCGTTAGTTTACATTTGGGAAGCTGTTCTCTTCCATCTAACATACCAATAAACAAACTGTCACTACTCCTTGTCATGTTTTTCAGAGACCCGCAAGCTAAGCGAAGGATGGAGGATAGGCTATACAATACTATTACCATTGCATAATGAAAGAACGAATTCCGGAAAGTTAGTGTCACGGTTATCTGGCTGATAAATATTTAACATTACTTACAGCATTTTTATTTTATTTGATAGTACACAGAGACTGACAGGAAAGACTCAATGACACAAATGTTAGGAATGGTTGCGCACAATTGTAAACCCACAACTACAGAAGCATGGTATATGCTTTAGTTTGCTGATCAACCAGGGTGTCTCTGCCTATTAAATTTGACAAAACATAATTAGATTCAAAAGGTTACTGACAGGTAACATTTGTGCCATAGATAAATATTTGGATGTCCCCTGCTTGCCATACTTGGTGTATCCTCTCTCTCATAAAAGTATAGACCATGTGCAAATATTCAGCGAGGAAGAGAAAGAGAGCAGAGATACATGGGGATGCTCTCTCATGACACTGAGCCCTAAGAGCTTATCCTACATGTGCACAACAGGAAGCCAGGGGTTAGCTGCTGACACACACACACACACACACACACACACACACACACACACACACACACACTTCCCTTAATGCACACATCAAAATAATCTAACAGCAAGACAAGCAAAATGTAATTGCACAAAGCTCACTAAAGCAAACACAACTCATGATCAACTGTAACAGCCGAGCACACTAGCAGCCAGCCACAGATTTGCATTGACAGCACTACAACCGCTGGACAGCTGTCATCTCAGATTTGTCTATCAAGTGCACTCGCTCTCACACGCACACGGGGGGGAATCATATGGACTTTTGATGGACTGACTCACCGAATGGTTGACTCCCCACATAAGCACGCTGAGCAGAGGGTCGCTGGCACGGAAGAGCTTCACTTTCTGTGCAACGAAGTGTTTCTTCTTGGTCTTCGTTTTGCTCGCAATAGATGCGGCAATGCTGCTCGCCGAAGCCATCTTTAAGGAATAGTAAACTGGTTGGTTATTGCAGTCTGTGCTATAATCTCGACAGTGCGCCTCGTCTTGAAGCCGGCAGTGGAAACCAGTCGCGTCTCAGTGAATACCGATACTATTCATTTAACCAGATCGCAATTCAAAGTGCCCCAATTGTTTTCTTAGTCCAACGTTTCTCGCAGCTTGACTGACGCTGTGGCCCTGCCCCGACTTGTATACGAAAATATGCTGCGCTTCGGCTAACACTGCTGCTTGCGCTCGCCTAATAATCCGCCACTTCCCTCAGCCCACATCATAAGTCACTTCTTCCTTCCTTGACTCGCCTGGAGCGCTCCGCACTCACTGGGCTGACGTTAGCATAGCCATGTAGCCAGCCGACTAGCTAACACCAACGACGCTTTTGGTAAGCTAAATATAAGAAGTATAAAACAGAAGGGGGGAAAAAATACGAAATGAAGCACCGTGTAAAAAATGAAATCCAATATAGCATACAACCTTGCAATAAATTATTCAAATGACACGATAATGCTGCTGAATGGCTAACGAACTGACGTTAACGGTCGCAAGGTAAAACATTGTTCCTGACTAACGTTACTAGCTAATCCCTCCGACCGTTGCTAGCTAGCTAACGTTAACTGACTGCATCGGCTCCGTTCACCAGCTAACCTAGCTAATACTATCCCGTCAGATAGCTAGGCTAAATATTAGCAGCTACAGCTAGTCCCGCTCGTACGCGCGTCAGTCCATAGAGATGACAGGGATGTAGCCTGCCGGGCTCATTTGCCTGGTCTGTATTTGAACGGGGCAGATATTTAACGTTAGATGTCAAAACTACGGCTAGTCTATACTACCATCAGTGTGTCTGGCTGTCAACTGACAGCTCACGGAGGGGAGGGGAGGTGGCAGCCTGCGCTCTGCGGTGTCTCCTGCTCTGATTCGCTGCTACCCCTCCGCCGGGCCTATGATGCTGCGAGCCTTCTTACGCCACATTTACATCATGAGATGTGGCTCAGGTATGACTTACTGACCGTTCACTTGTCTTGAACGTTTCCATTTTCAGGTCCTTAATTGTGTGTGTGTGTGTGTGTGTGTGTGTGTGTGTGTGTGTGTGTGTGTGCATTTCCCCCTTTTTTGTAGCCTCTATAATAATAATGCAGCAGCATAACCTGAGCATCCCCCATCCCCCATCCTTGTCTTGCTCTATTTGAGATGAATCAGAGGCTCGCGGGCAGGCAGGCGTGGGATAGCAGAGTGGCAGTGTCCCACGCCGCCAGAGGTCGTGTCTTTAGAGGTCATTTGGTGTGTTTTTTGGTGCAGAGTGTGTCATTTCCATTGGCACATTGCGTGCGTCTCCAAGAGGAGGAAACCTCAGTATGCATGCTGATGTGGAACTCGTTTGTTTTATGACTCACTCTCCTCATGCCAAGCTGGGGCCAAGGGATGGACCCCCCTCCCCATCCATCCACCCACACACACACACACACACACACAATACCGTGTCTTTTGATTCCATGTTTTTCCAATTTGCCTTTACAGATCATCTACCCGTTGCTGTACAAATGAGATATTGGATTATTGGTCGATCAGTAAACAATCTCAGGAAGGTAGTGTACTATCTGTTCCACTGTGTTTGTTCCACGTCCTGACTAGACATATAACCACAATGTCAGTCTTGCCAAATTACGCTGGCAGCATTAACTGTGTAAACGTTGTCCGGTTAACAAAACCAGCAGTGTAAGCAACACAGGTCCATCAGCCAAATGTTTCCGTTATATCATATGTAAATTACCAACCCACAAATTAAAGGCCGACATGTCCGTGTATTTTAGCAGTAAACTGGCTTACTTATCGTCATTATAACGGGTTAAAAGACATAAATAAAACCCCTCTCCATTTAGCCCAACGTGGCACATGTTGCCGAGCAACGTAATGTCAACCTCCTTTTCCAAAACAGTAACGTTACAGTCTGGTTTCTCTGGCTGGTTGGCAGGATAATTAAATACTGCAAGTTGGCCCCTTAGTGTAGAAGAATAGGTAAGACACTGCATTTCTCAAGTGGTGATGTGTAGGCTTCTTTATTTGGTTTCTCAGCGTCATTTGTAAACACTGTAATAGCCTTTGCTAGCCTAGCCAAACTGACTAGCAGGCTAAATATGAGCTATCTTAGGGTAGCTTGTTAGCTCTATTTGTGATTGAAGTTCATAGAATATTTGACTAGGTCTGCGTCCCAATCGGGGGAAATGCATTTGGAGGCAGTGAGGCATCGAGGCATGGTCCAATGCAAAGTTAGCACGACATGCTGCCTGCTGAGATGACTGGATTCAGCCGGTTTTGAAGGCAGTGTAGATCTGTATCTTTCTTCGGGTAGGATATCCCACAATTCTCTGCGTCCACCACCATCCGGAGGAAAACAACGTTGAGTGACTGTAGCCACACTGCCGAATTTGTCTAAATTGTCCAATTCCGTACACTGCATCCAATTCAGGTCACACGGACAAAAACATAATTTCTGCTGTCTCACGGCAATTATATAAAGAGATTGCAACTGAAAGGTAACGTTAGGTGATTCATACATATTTGAGAAGCTAAGTAGCAAATTCTATAAATAACTTTACACATTTAAGCATATAAAACCATGAACTTACGAACTAGTAAGCGGTAAGCCTTTGCCGTTATTACTATTTTATGTTTTTGTGTAGACGTAGCCTTCTTTGGGTAGGATATCCCATTACTCTCATGTCAAATGCCCTGGACACCACCCGGTAAGAGGTGCCACATGCCAACCAGAAGAGGAGAACTAGCACCTCCACAGTTGGACCCCACCCATGGTGTCGTTCCTGGTCCAGGAGCTGGAGAAGGGCTGTGATGGAAGACCTACTCAGACGGAAATCAGGCCGAGTGTCACCCTCTTCGAAAAACATCTGGAAGAGTGGCACTGACCTGTTGAGCCTGGAATAAACAGCCAGGCTCTCATCCTGTTGGGAACAAAATCATTACAACCATTAGAGTAGTATAGTATAGTTGTGTTTTGTTGTGTTGCATAGTCATATATTGTTATTATTATTATTTATTTGTATACTAGTTGGATATTGTTTGTATTGCTCGTGTTCAAATACATTTACAATATTCATTCAAAAAATTATGGGCTATTATGGGTGGGGTACTCAAAATCTTTACTTAAGTAAAAGTAACAATGAAATGTAGTTATGTATAAACAGTAAAGCTAGTGGTTGCTAAAGATGTGGTGTCATTTGAATTGCATATTTAATTATTATTCATATTTCTACTGTTTATTAGTTATTGGATCAGAAAAACTGCAATTAAAGCCCTAAAACCATCTGCTCTCACAACATTACCTGTAGTGTAGCTAATTACCTGGCCTTAAAGTACAGTACATTTAACATCTTACTGTAGTTAATGCTTGTGAATAAAGTTGATTTGTCATTAGTCAAAGTACAGTCTGCCTAGTATCTTTATTCTCTTATTGGTAACCAACCACAAACATCCACTGCCTCCAGCGAGCAGACCTCTGCTGTGCTGCAGAGTCTTCAAGCTCGTCGACAACGTGATCATACCAAAGTTGGTATTATAATATCGAGATGGTTCATTCTGACCCTTTACAATACCAGAAATGGTTGCTGTAATGAAAAGATCGCGAGATGCCTTTTGTTGTAGCAACGGGGAAATGGTGACGTCACACTACCTTGAACTCCTGTCTCACACCAGATCCCTTTGTAGGATCCCGCGTACAAAAAGAACGCTGCTCTGAAGGACATTACCCGATCCCAGAGCAGCCGTCTTGATCGGGACGCAGCGTAGGTCAGCTGTCCCCGAACAAACAGCTACAGGATGGGAAAGAAGAAGAAAGAGAGTGAAACGCCAAGCAAGGATACGGTAAGAGAATGGTGCGGTGAGGGGTTGATCATCTTTACCGTCTGGTCTTTGGCGGTAACTTACACGTTCCTGACTGGGACGAATGGCGACAGCCTGAGCGCGTACAGTACAGGCCAGAGACAGGTGAGCGGTAAGACGCTCACTGCCCCGTGTCCCCACAGTTCGACCCGCTGCCCATTGAGAGCAGATTGCCGGCCACCGTAGTGCTGCTGCTGAGCTCCCCAGAGGAGGACGTCTTAGTCAAAGCCTGTGAAGCCATCTATAAATATTCAGAGAAAGGTACCCACTTCTACCCCTTATCTATATTTACTGCTGTTTCCTTTTTGTTCCTTTCCCCTCACGTTTACAGTGAAACACTGTATATACTAAATTATGTATTGGGTTTTATTCAAAAGAGCTGCGTAAGCCTGTCCATTTAGTAAAAGGTGCTACCTGCAGTTATTTGCTGAATATTTTTTCAAAAGCCATTTCGTAAACGAGTCAGTGAGTTCTACCCTCGTACGGCGATACATAGTTTAAGAGTTGCTGGCAAACATTTAAAATGATCAATATCTAATTTTGAAATAAAACCTCATTTCATAATTGATGTTAATAGAACCCATGTCTCTTTAAATCCCCCACAACCCCATTCGAACTACTTCACTGATCTTATCTGAAAGAATGTTTTCTTGAGCCACACTTTGAATGGTCTGTGTTTGCATACTGTGTTGTCAATGTTTTCATACTTGTATATGGTTTTATATATGTATACATGGAGCGAGACTAATAAATACTACTACTACTACTACTCGCTGTCTCTCCCTGGTGTCAGGAGACGAGAACAAGGTGACTCTGCTGGGGCTTGGCGCACTGGAGCCTCTCTGTCAGCTCATCGTTCACAACAACAAGCTGGTCAGACGCAACGCCTTCATGGCCCTGGGCATCATGGCCACCAATGGTGTGTGAGACAATACACGTCACCATGGTAACGCAGACTGAGTGGTTCGCTGGCGGACTTATTAACTGTCTGACTGACAGACGGATTGCCTGACAAATGATCTGTTTGAATGACTCGTTGGCTGGCTGACCGGTTCACTGATTTGTTGCCTGGCCACCGTGGACACTGATTGGATGGCTCACTGGATTACTGACTGGTTAACTGGCCAGAGGTGCTACTTTCACTTACCTTTGTCTCTGTTTTCATTGAAAGGTGACGTAAAGAACGCTCTGAAAAAAGTAGCTGTCCTTCCGTTAATCGTTGACAAACTGTCACTTGAAGGTAAGTCACAAGTTTGAATGTTAGATCAATAGGCTGCTGTGTAGACATGCTTCATTTGTGATCAAACAAAGCAAATTAAATGTGTCATTCCTTTTCCCCATGTGCATGTATTCAAAAAGAATGTGTCTAACACGCAGTAATGATGATGGAGCATGTGTGCACGTGTGTCTGTACATGTGTTCTGTATGGTGTGTGTTTCATCCTTACGTGAATGCATACGTCTTCATATATTCTCCGCTAATCCAGAGGATACAGTTGTCCATGAGTTTGCCACTCTGTGCCTGGCCTCTCTGTCAGTGGATTTCGTCTGTAAGGTCCAGATCTTTGACAACAAGGGGCTGCCGCCTCTAATCCAGCTCCTGTCCAGCCCAGACCCGGACGTCACGAAGAACACGCTGGAGACCATCTTCAACCTGGTTCAGGTGGGTCAGAGCCATCCATCTAGAGGGGGTTCACTGGAATGACCAAAGCCCCAATAGTGTCCAGTGCTTCCTGATAGAATAAGCTGATGTTGTATGGCAGCAAATACAACGGCACAACTAATCAGTTGGCTAATATTACTACAACAAAATGTAATTTAATTCCAGGAGGTAAAAAGTGTCCCATACCTATCAGTGTCAGGACTTTTATCAATATTATAAAAGGGCTTTGTAAAGATTTAGTTTAACGGAATCATGTTGTAAGATGGCTTGTTATACGCAGAACTGTTGTTTAGTTCCCTGTCCCACTGTGTGTGTGTGTGTGTGTGTGAAGGACTACCCCAGTCTCCAGGCAGTACACGAGCTGGGCGGGATCCCTCCGCTGCTGGAACTGTTGAAGTCAGACTTCCCCGTCATCCAGCAGTTGGCTTTAAAGACCCTGGAGAATCTCACCACCGATAAAGACACACGCACCACCTTCAGGGAAGAGCAGGGCTTTGAGAAGCTCATGGACTTCCTCAGCAACAAGGTAGGTGGCTGTGTGTGGGTTTGTGTTGAGGAATGAGCAGCGTGACAATATCTAAGTTCTCTCTCTCTCTCTCTCTCTCTCTCTCTCTCTCTCTCT
>OMOT01074777.1:0-16033 GCA_900312575.1 Acanthochaenus luetkenii | reverse complement strand
ACTCTTCTGCTGTGGGAGGATTTCCCTGGATACACACTGGGAGTAGAAGCACAGGGAGAGGTACACACACACACACACACACACACACACACACACACACACACACACACACACACACACACACACACAGAGAGATGAAGATAGAGACCACTGACTGTTTCCTGTATATATACAGTATATATACGTAATACGTATAAGTTAGCTAGTTAGCTAGCTGCTGACCTTCCAACATCATGATGTCATGGTCATGAATGTAGAAAGGTGATTGAGCAGATTTCCTTCTCTGCCATTCAAGTTTGCCAGTTAGCTAACTTGGTTCTTTTGCTCCGCCCACTGAGGTTTAACTCAACCAATCAGATTATTTCTGCTTCCAGAGCAGCTCTGACTCTCAGAAATGTTTGTAGAATGTGTGTAACATGTGTAATGCGCGTAACGTGTGTAATGCGTGTAACGTGTGTAATGCGTGTAACATGTGTACTGCGTGTAACATGTGTACCGTGTGTAACGTGTGTAGCGTGAATACGGTTCAGAGCCACAGCAGCCAGACTGTGACCTCTGACCCTCTGAAGGATCATGTGACACAGAGAGAAAACCTCTGGACGATCTCACACTTCTATATACCACGATTCATTACAGTTTGTAAAACACTGTGGTTCAATTCCTAAAGCACATGACTGTAGTATACATGTGAAATACCGGTAATATAAAAATGCACAAAGAATAATAGCAGAATAACAAACACAAATGTTTATTCTGAATGAATATTAATATGAAATAATAATATAAACTGTAAAAATGTCATTAACTAGTATTGTGTATATCTTTTTTTTTCTCCATCTGTCTCTCTACCCCTTCTTACACAACCACACACGCACGCACACACACGCACACACACACACACACACACACACACACAGCAGCAGGATGAGTCCATTGAGAAAGTGATTGAAGACACAGAGTGTCTGTTCAAATCCAGAGAGAAGGAATACCAGGACACCATCGACCAGATAGAGGTGTGTGTGCGTGTGTGTGCGTGTGTGTGTGTGTTTATTTGTGCCATATATATGTTCTGTTGCTGATCTCAGTGGCAGTGGTTGTGCTAGTAGTAGTAGTAGTAGTACTAGCAGTAGTAGTAGTAATACTCGTATGACTGTATCTGCCCTCCTCAGTTGGAACTGGCCACAGCCAAGAGTGACATGAACCGTCACCTGCATGAGTACATGGAGATGTGCTGCATGAAGAGAGGCCTGGACGTTCAGATGGAGACCTGCAGGAGACTCATCACACAGAGCGGAGACAGGTACACACACACACACACACATGGATTTATCTACAGTATCTGTCTCTCTGTCTGTCCATCTGTTTTTCTTCCAAACCAATAAGTGGACCACAACGACAAAAAAAACCGCACCTACCTCTCCCCACACCAGCACTAAAAAACAAGAACAAAGGAGTAACACATTACAGTATTTATGACTTTCTCGCGTTTTAACCCTGTTTTCCATCTCCTGCTTCTGTTTCTGTCTCACTGTGGCAGTAACTCTGCTGTGCGTGGGTCTGGTGAGGAGTGTGACCAGAGACAGAGCGAGAAGCCGCCACCTCCTCCCCCTTCCTCCGGTGCAGCCAGATCCTGACCCATTCTCAGTCCGGCAGGGAAGGAGACTGTGGTCACGTGACCTACACTACATCCAGCTACACCACCACACCAACGCAATACACCTAACCATGGCAACACCTTGTTTACACGAACCTCTAGATTTACTGATCCGTATACGTTTCTCTCTGCTGTCCATGGAAATCGGCGTAGGTCTGATGGTTTTTGGCGAAGACCGTGAACATAGAAAGTATGATTGTGTTGCAGAGGTGGATTATTATCGTTCTTATTATTATTCCATGCCAATGTCACTGCCCTTATTGGGGAAGAGGTCTTCTTACAGTTGTATTCTGTTGTAGACAGTAGTAGTTGAGAAAGTGTGCTGGTGGTTATGGATGAAATTGATGTGAAGAAGGTGTGGGAGGTTAATGATCCTGGATTGACAGTAAGTGTGTGTGTGTGTGTGTGTGTGTGTTGGGGGGGCTACAGGGAAGCATAGCATGACCTGAAGTGATTCACTCAACACACTTGCGCATCTCAGGCTAATGTAGCGAATAGCTGCTGTGTGTCACATCCCTGTCGGTGCTTACAGCGCTGCGAGGCCACAGAGGCCACTCCAATCAAATTCCCAGTCCCGTAATTCTACCAATGGGACGAACAAAAAGTAGGAAGCGGCATAGAATCGAATAGCGCTTTGGTCTATTACGTCATGTTTGTCCTGAAGTTGATACGGCAAGCAGTGTATTGACGTGTTTGATTGCAAGTGATTTGTTGGCACGTCTGAGTCATGATTCAGACGGAATTGTACTGCCTTACCTACAGACGCAGAGCTTGCTTTGTATCGTAACAAATCAAACCGTGGGCGAAGCTAATCTTAAGCCATAATTACACCGAAACGTCTGCGCTTCATTAAGCAAAACTTTAAAAAAAGGGAATTATAGAAATAACCAAAATACTAAGAAACGTAATCACAGAAACGGCTCTCCCGTGTTAGCTGTGCGTGATTCGGAACTGCAGGGCTGCATCTCTGAATGCCTCCCTCTTGCCCTTGTTTTTTGGTCTGTCATGGTGACGGTGTTCTGTGGTTCTGTTCAATTATTTATCCGTTGTGAATTACCTGGAACCGAGCACAATTTAAAGGATAAGTGTGCTATTTTGGACCTTAGACCCTATAGATCCTAGGAAACGTATCCTTTAAAGGAAAAGTCCCACCCTCTTTTGTTGTTTAGCGGCCTATTTTTGTGGCCAAAGTATCTCATCACGTTGAGATATTTCCAGTGCAATGGAGTTCAATAGGAGTTTAATTTTCAACTATCTGAAACATCAACGGTAAACATTACGTTTTGGTGTCAGTCCCTCAGAATCAAAGAGCAAGGGCTTCTTTCTAGACTCTTTGCTCTGACAAGTCCACCGTAGAAGAGGCAGAGCCAATTGCTCCATCAACAGTAGCCTCAATAGACCAGAATGTAATGCAGCCATAAGACAGGTTGTGTTTTGTATAAACTTTCTCTGGACTGGAAAACCTCTCTGCACTGTCACTATTACTCCTTTCACCTACACATAAAAACCGGCATGAAGTCAGTTTGATATTGGATAGAAGACATTGGGTGGGTAATTGCTTTTCCACCGTAATTAACTTATAAAGCAAAAAAGAGGACGAATAATTGACCTATTTGCTTTACACGTTATTGAAGGTGGAAATACAAGTGTCCAGTATCCGCTATTAACTTATTAACTTTACTCCGGTCACATAAAACCAACAGCTGAAGAAGTACAGCAAGTTGACGCCAAGCCCACAGGAGCAGCTCTGGGCTGTGAGGCGACTCACTTGTAAATGCCACCAATAGCCGTATCAAGGCTTTTCCTTCTGTGCTCTGCGAACGCACCTCTAAGCCACGGGCAACGCTCAAAGGAAGACCCTAATGCGCATGTACTGTATGTTGGGCGCCGGAAGTAGGAACCATTTTTCGGCGTATGCACTGGGTGAGCAGCTTTCGTTGGAACGAATGGGCCGCCATTATTCTATACCTCATCCATTATTGAATACATGGTCGACGCCCATTCTCGGGGGGGTTGTCGAAAGTAATTCTGGGAAATGTAGGAAATCACTAACTGAAGAAGTAGACGAGGCAGGTTGAGGGGAAGTGGGTACAACAACAAAGTAAATAGCATTAAGCATCACACGTGGATGATATATAACAGCATCTGAGGGTGGAACTTTCATTTAATGGTGCTTCAGTACCAGGGGATGGCAGATAAACAGTTGACAGCAGCGAAGCGTCATGAGTAGACGAGGTCAGTGGGAAGCATGCTTGTTTTTAGTTTAGAATGCAGTGAGAATAGTGTAAATATGTACTCTCTTGAAGCTGATCTGGAGTCAGCGTTGGGGCCTTGCTCTGCTCTCTGTGTCTCACTGTCACTGACTCAGAGACAGGGAAAGATATAGTAAAGGGCGTCGACACCCAAGTGTCATATGTAGGAGCCGTGTTAATCAGTTATATTTTCAGCAATAATGCTTAGAGAGAAGACGGGTACCAAGCACTGTTGTGTGAGCAGAGCTGAATGGTTGAGCAGGATCCCTTCAGATTACACGAAGGATAGATGCACAGATTAAGAAAGAAAAGAGGGTTGTGAAATGATTAAGTTAGCCGTTGAGTGCCAAACTAAATGAACATAAGCGGTTTGTGAATTAACAGAGAATTGCTGGAAAACAAAGTAAAGAAAATCTAAGACTAAATAGTGCTGCCGAAGCTGTTTCACCAACGGTGCTTGATGTATATAACTAAACCTATTTTTTGAGCTTGTAAACATTTGCACTTACAAAGGAAGAGCAAAGCAAAAATGTATGATAAACAATCAACACTAATACTTGTATAATGTAACAAAAAAGGTTCAACTATATTTCTTCCATTCAAATCTCATCTCTTACACGTTGCAGGGGGGAATAGAACGATACATTAACATTGACATATAGATACCTCATTTTTATTTATTTATTTACATTAACCATGAACTTTAACTCGGATACATCACTACAGTACCACATATAGTAGCGTACGGCTGGAAAACACAACACTTGATAGGGAAACTCCCTTGCACTACTCTTATTATATAATATTGTCTAAATGTAGTCCTGGCCATAGTTTCTTCTATGTGGTTGAACCAGGTGAATTGTATTACTTGTGCTTCTACTGCTATTCACACTTAAATGCTCAGTTTCAGTGATGAAGAAATGAGGACAATAGATTTGAAGCATACATAAAATGGCGCGCATGTGTGGTACTAGGAATCCATTGAGTGCCGATCCCAATCCCAATTTTGCTTGTGATTGAATGGAAGGAGGATGTCAGAGATATACTGTGTGAGAAGTATAACCCTTTATATCGTTTTATTTTCACGCACTGAGTGAGTCTTATGTATGCATGTGCCAGTGTGTATGTTTTTGGGTGTTCTGTATAGTGAGTGTTTTTAAAAAGACTTTTGCTAGGACAGCTGTACAGCACGAAGAAGTATCCAATTATCGTCATCTTCCCGTGTACCTTTATTACTAGGTACTGTTGGGGGAAGTAAGTGAAAATGTCGTCGGGACCATCTCTCAAAAAATATTAAATGTAAATGTAATGTAAATATTCAAATTAAACGATGACTGAGGTGGTTTTTTCTTCAGTAGGACGCTTTCTTCACGAGTGCATGTGGTTGCTAAGTAAAGTCATTTTAAGAACAACTCAAGTGTAACAATAAAAAAGAAACGCTTTCGCAAAATGACTGTATGATGGCTTTGATAAGGAAATAGCTTTGGATATATATTTATGTTTAAAGACTGCAATACAAGTATGTCCACCGTCACACACCATGTGCATAACCTCAAAAGGAGTCTGCAAGAGCTTTGAATTAAGATGACTTGATTGGCCTATTTAGCTTTTCATTAGAAATTGTGGAAATGTTTAGTTTTAAGTTTTTACTTCTACATATATGTGCAGAAGAAAGATAAAAGCCATATCACTAAATGCTTTGAAATGTAGAATGTTTTGTGCCACACAACTATAAGCCCTCATGTTCATTAACTGAGTGCTTCATGTGTGTGACTAGGCTGCAGCTTTAAACATCAAGACAAAGCGGGTTCAGCTAAAGCTTCACTGCAGAGCTCTGTAATGTCTCAAGGGAGATGGAAAGAATAAAAGATGCAGCTGAGCAACAAGATTACGTGTAATTGATTGGGTTACTTTCTTTCTTTCTTTCTTTTTCTTCATACTCATGCATACAACACACAAAAATGTGTACCGCACAGGTTGAAACTTTGTAAATGTTTTTTCAAAAGTGCCCTCTCTCACCTTTAGGATCCATTTTACTGTAACTTTCTACTTTTACGGAAGAGAATTGGGTTTGCAATTATTTTCACGTGTAGTAAATCAAACCAGTAACTGTCACTATCCGTGTCTTTGTCATAAGTCAGCAGCACAGAGAGTAGTTATTTTATTCACTCTTTGTCAGGTCTTGCAGTTTGTACAGAAATGTTAGTCAGAGCGCCGATGGCGCCGCATGAGAAACAGTTGAACTTGTAAACAGCACAGAAAAAAAACAACCTAGTAGGGCTCAGTGGGCGGGAGAGACAGGAAGACAGGAAGATGTAACAGGTAAGGAAATAATGACACAGAAGATGGGTAGAGAAGAGAGAAGATAGACGGAGAGAGAGGCACGCTTTGAGGAAGTCAACAAACAAAACAACAAGGGGAGAAAAATAGGTGCATATTTTCTGAAGGTAAAACAACAATTGTTATTTAATTTGTTTGAAAGTCTTATATCGTAATGTCTCACCCCAAGTATGCCTATTTCATGATGTAAGCAAGAGGCTGGTCCTCTCACTAAACTTCACCAAAGCATGCATTGCATTTCATGGTGCTGACGTTGTAGTTTGTAGCTGACTAAAGAATATCTGTCATTCATAGAGACTTTCGTGATCTTTACTAAATATTTCTTCATAGGATGGGAGTGATGCAATGCTTTGTGGCCGTCCTGATGTTATCTGCACAGTTGGGGCTCACCTCTCCCCCGGTAATCATTTCACTCCTCGTTTTATTCGCCTAATTCACTGTATGATTCATTGTAAAACCTCTTGTCATTTGATTTTAAAGTATTTAAAATAGCACGCCCTGTCAACGCTGCGTACACTCAAATGAATAACGATCATTTTGCTGAACGTGACGTGTATGATGAGTTATACAAGCCTTTGTAGTAGTATTATAGTGGTATTTAGCTAGCTGTTTGAATGTGTTAACAGACACTGGGGAGCCAGTATAACAAAGTGGAAGATGGAGAATGTAGAATGTGTCCACCAGGTAAGAAAATATGATCATTGGCCTCTTGGGTGGGCTTTTTTAAAAATTCCTATTTGTCTGTTCCTCTTATTTGACTTCGACTCACTCTTCTCATTATTTTTGATCATAATGTTTGGCAATAAGTGCAACTAAAACACAGAGACATATCTATCTTTCTCTTTCAGCGTGTCTTTCTCTCTGTCTCTCTGTCTGTCTGTCTGTCTTGATGAAAAATGACACACAGTGCACACAGAGCTCTCTATCGTACGACCACATCCTTCATTAATATGCACCCGGGGCCAACAGTCTCTCTGCTCTCCCCGTCATCTTGTTGTCCTCCTCTCAGCCTCTGCACTGGCAACAGTTTACCACACCCTCCATTAGTCACTCTTTCCTTTCCTTTCTTTCAGGTGAGTACCAGAAGTCTTGTGCAGAGTGTAAGCCCTGTCCTGATGGCACCTATACATCTATCTGGAACCGTGAAGACAGCTGCCATTACTGCTTCAGAGACTGTAGACCTGGTAAAGACACTCTATTGCCATTACTTCTACAATCTAGTTGACAATTTCATCACTCCCTGTCAGAATTGACAAGAAAATGACAACAGTCATCCTCTGTCATACATCGAAGTTCATTTCGTGGTCTTTTAACTTGTATAAATGAGCTGTAACAGCGATCACAATCACCAGAGGACTCTATTGTGCTCCGTGTGCCACAGATTTTCATCTGAAGGTGGTTCAGAACTGCACCAGTAAAACCGACATCAGGTGTCGCTGTGAGGCTGGTTTCCGGTGCACTGACACGGACACGCTCACAGAAAACTGCAAGTACTGTATCAAGATCCGTGGGACAACAACAACTGGTAAACACAGAGCAGTGGCATGGTTTGGGAGTTTCAACCATTTCAAATCAAATGGGGCCCAACCAGCAGGGGTTTAGTTACCTCATGGTGGTAAACAAAATAATTGTTCAATAATGTTTCTTCTGTTTTCCAGCAGCACCGGCTGTGACCTCAGGCCAGATCGACCAGACTCGAGCTTCCTCAGGACGCAGCAGTACTTCCTCCAGACCCTGCCACTTTCTCAAGTGAGTCTTACAATAAATGCCTCACAGAGTGGAGATGCTAAATCCGGATCGTTTCATGTAATCTCTGATATCAAAGTAACATGAGAATGGGATTATTATTACACGTGATGTACTTCAAATGTGTCAGTGTAGATATTTCAAACCTCGCGCTTATCTTACACAGCTGTGGATCTCGGCCAGCAGCACCAGCAGCACCAGCAGCAAATGCCACGGCTCTCAACACAGGTGTGTGTGTGCGCGTGTGCGTGAGTATGTGTGCTTCATTTATATTCCGTTTGGGAGACAGAGGGGTCCATAGTTAGTCCAGCAATGTTTAGATGTCCACTCTCTCTCAGACAAGAGGAGCAGAGAGCTGGCAGCCATCTTGTGTCCGGTGGTGGCCATCGGGTGCACGGCCCTTGTGATCCTGTTCTGTGTCCGTCACCCAGGAGCCGAAACCTGTTTCAATCTAGGTGAGATGGTGTTTACATCTCTCCAGGTCAGGTTCAGTTTCCATGGACTCGGTTGTTTGATTGAAAGCACCGTTAAACACTTCAGATTGCTCAACGGGAAGCAATGAACTAATTTAAGGCCTCTAGAAATTCTGTGATTAGGGATTTGTCATGAGCTTTTCAGAAATGTTTATGAACAGAATTTGCTATCTACACCATATACAATATGATTCAACATTGATGAATAAGTGCAATCAGTGCAATCTATCATTAATTCCTTCATCTGCTATTTTCCAGCTATTATAAAGCTATGTAATGAGGTAAGTGGCTAATTTCAGGGTTTTTAGTGCACATTTGATTTACAGTTTCTCTTACATGTTTGCCCCAAACTCATTGATGTGCTCTTCATTAGGGACGGAGAGATGCTTCATCTCACAAAACTAAGGAGCCGACTCACCAATACCCCAGAGACCCATCTAGTGCAAAGCACCAGCCATTACCCCTTGCAGCAGCCAGTCTGGGTACTGATGAATGAAATGAAGATTATTTTGAAATGTGAAATATCTCACTCACTTTGTGGGGCCCTTAAGAAAATAAAATAAAAAGTAAAGATGCAGCTGTGTTACTGTTAATGAGTTTGACTTGAGATGTGATCAGTTGTCCTAATCTGTATATGGTAATGGTCAATTGCAAGTGAATTAGTGTGAAAAAACAGGTATTTCTTTATTTACACCCTTTTGTCTATTAATGTCTCTCTCAGGTCCAGTCCATGTCCACAATCCAGGGACGGTCATCTTTAGCTTGCTCAGTCAGTTTACTGGCCAAGTTGATCTGATGACAAGAGAGGGGGAGAAGACAAGAGCGAGAGCGAGCAATGAAGAAGAAGAAAGAGACTGTCCCGTGTTTCATCCCACACCCTCTCCCGGCATCCATCCGTCCGAGGAGGAGAGGAATGGAGAGATGGACAGAGTATTCTTCCCCTCTCAGGAGCAGGGGAAGGACTGCCACATGTCCAAAGAGGAGGCGCTATGATGCATAATACAAATCCCAGGAGATTTGTGTAAGTGGTTATGACTCGTAAAACATCCACAGATGAGTGTGGAAGCACCTCCATCTTCCTCTGCCAAGCTGTGGAGGGATCACAGCACTCTACAGTGACACTGTGTCTACAGGCACTGGGAGAACTCACAATGGCACATCAGACTGTAGTCGCCGAGCAAGAAAGAAAGTATACCTGCACATTGATTTATACTCCAGAAGTATTTTCATTAAGGGAAGAACAGATGGAAGGTGATCCCTTTTGTAAGTTATAAGTTAAGAATGTATTATACTCTTTAATACGCTCACTTTTTCAGCTCTAGCTAGTTAGGTTAACATGAATATGTTTTGATTACATTGAAATGTTATTTTGAATAAAGAACATTTTAAGTAGAAATGTAATTTATTACTGATTAAAGTGATTATAAATCCCCTTTACAAAACTGTCCTGTTTTAAAGGCCCCATGTGATACCTAACTGCTAAATTACACGCAAAGAAAATCGATCTATACACGCGCATACAGTATATCACTTCTGATAACGGTAAAGATGTGAAACATCTTCAATATTGTGTACCATAGTACATACAGCCACATAACAACATAGCATTTTCATACCCTTTCTTGATCTTAATGTCCCAGGTGTTGAAGGGGAACTCTGGTGTCAAGTTTCCTCTTAAGCAATAGCAGCAGGCCTGAAAAATACGGTCAGATGTTTCTGTAGTTCCATTCATCAGCATGGACTGACATTTGGCTCTATTTGTCTTGAATGTCCCGAGGAATGAGAGTTTTGCACGTGCTGTGTGTCACTAAATGTCCACCTGCTGACTTGCTCATCCGTGTTCAGGT
Source organism: Acanthochaenus luetkenii (assembly GCA_900312575.1). Taxonomy (NCBI): domain Eukaryota; kingdom Metazoa; phylum Chordata; class Actinopteri; order Beryciformes; family Stephanoberycidae; genus Acanthochaenus; species Acanthochaenus luetkenii. Next base: position 5,721 of record OMOT01074777.1, on the reverse strand, counting down.
CAGGTTATTCCCACCATCAACATCCTTCTTGTCTTTCCATCAAACATCAATAGGTTGGTCACATTTCCCACACATTTCCTGGATAGGCATGGATACGCTTTCTTCCTCTGTGCTTTGAATGGCCGGTGCAGTCTTTTTGGCGGCAAAGTAGCCTGATGAGCCCGTTAACAACAAGAGAAGAAGGAAAGGTGTTTTCAGACATTACCACATAATAATCAAGTAAGATATGCAAATCTATATATATTGGCACAATTCAGTAAGGATTAAAATGACGGATAAAAGTACTTTGCTGCAGGATTATCTACTTCACTCTAGTGAATGGCACTAACCATGCTTTGATCTGATCCAGCGCAGAGAAGGCCTGAGTTTTGTGGTTACAATGATCAGTATTCCCACACACAGAAGACCAGCTGGCACCAGGAACCATAAATGATTATTATTATCTGTAAGAAGAGAGACATTTTTGTGAAATTGACGATAACGCTCACTCAAGAGTCGATTCAATAATTTCCTTGTTTTTATATACACTGGTATCAGTTTACACTACCTCTGTTTGGTTCAGTGGTTGTTCTAAGTGTGGTGACTGTTCCAGGTTTGGTGACTGTTCCAGGTTTGGTGACTGGGTAGAGGAAGAAAGTAAGTGAACTTATCAGCTCTCTCGACAAATGAGTGTTCACACTTCATGATGAAATGGGAATATAAAACCATAAGTAAGGGATAATGTACAGAGAGCCGGTCATCAGGCTTGAGCAATGTTTGTAGAGTACTCAATTCTGATTGGTCAATGAACGTATTGTGAGTTCCTTTATTTCCGAATGTTGTTTGCAGCCCAACTGAACTCTTTTTTTCTTTTTGGCCGAAGGTTGAAAATTACTTTCAAATGTAATAAAATCATTTAAAATAAATATTTAGTGTGAAAGGTTTCATGGATTTGGTAAGTGGCTGTGTGATAAGCAGGATAAGCTTTGCATTGGGGCCCTGACTCAACCTGTCTGGGTTTATTTTGCAATAATGATCAGCTCGCTGTAGCCTACGTTATCCCTACAATAATACAATAATTAGAAAACTACACACATTTAGGTTATTCATTAAAAATTGCTTAATGCACAATACGTACAATTTTGCTGCCATTTTGACAGCAACGTTGGTTGGTTGTGTTGAGTACCCGTGGAGGAGGAGTGAGTGTTTCTGGGTGTGCTGGCGCTTGGTATCTGCTCACAGCCACGACAGAGCGGCGCTGTGCACTTGTAGCCAGGCTTACATCTGCATTCAGCATCGTGAGTGGTAGCGCACTCTGACTTGTACTCCTGCTCTGTTGTAATAAAAACACATTTGGCAACAGCAGTCTTGAAATGTAAAGTATATTCCTGTATATGCATATGTGTGAGGAAGACGAACACACACACACACACACACACACACACAGCTGTTATTTCTCATTCAAAGGAGTATTATACTTTGATGAAACGTTTCTTAGAGAATGTTTACTGTACCTTCACATGAGTTCATGAACAAGCAAACAGGCAACTACCGGCATCAGCAACTCCATGGAACCAAAGTCATCACAAATCTACAGTATTGTTACATGGTAACACCATTTAATTTGAAAACGATAACCTCAGACACACACATTTTCAGCATGTTTGGGTTGGTATGATTACATGTTTTATCATATACGTAGCCTTATAATCACATAGATATAACATCACGTCCCCAAAATAAATCAGAGGAAGAGGCCCAGGACGGAGGGACCGAACGGACGTTTACAGTGCAAAGTGCGGTCGGTGAAATAGTTCTGTTTCAGATGGAACTGTCGTCTCAGTTTGTGATAGTCTCCATTTCACAAGAGAGCATACTGAGTGAGACCTGTAAGAATACACACTGAGCTTCCCGTCTCGGAAAAGCATTTTTATCGTACTTTTTCCAAAGCATTAAGATTGCCAAATGTACTTCTATTGTAGCCCGGTAAGAGCCTGCAGGAAATCTGTAGAAAGCTCAATACTGAACCGATCAGTGAAATGATGGTCTCTATGTGTCAGTTGCATGGTAGAAAGAACTAAGGTCCAAAACAGCGAATTCATCCTTTAATCTAATAATTCTGATCTTTAGACTAGATCAACATGAAATCTGCTAATAAATAATGTAATGATATAACGTGATACTTTATTGACCACTATAGGTCATTCTCTTTTCGCTCACAGGGAGGTCAGAGGTCAGGGTCAGCTACAGAACAGTGCCTCTGGAGCTTTATGAGCTGGTAGGGATTCCGTGTCTTGCTCAAGTAGGCTACACTTCAGCAGTGTGGATATGCCAACAGCGGGGGCTTGAACCGGTTGTCCTCCGGTTAAAGCGTACGCCCTACTCACTACTCCACCCTGCTGCCCCTTTATGCTCCATTATAACCCCAGACACAGAAAATAAACGTTAAAAACCTCCACATTGCCATAATTCATATGTGTACGATTTGTTTTGACTAGATTATCATATGATATGCAAGAAAATGAAGAACACAAATAAGCCTGAATGTTAGAGGTGACTACAGATCCCCAGAGCAGTAGATATCATTGGCTGACTGTCCATGTTGATCTGTTTTTGATTTGAAGGCATATGCGAAGTGAAAATGATCTACTCAAGTCAAATATTAGTATGAAAGTATAATAGTTAAATCTGTAATTGCACATGCAAACCTTATCAGCACAGGTAGAATGAAGTACAAAAATATGAACTCTGATGTAGGTCTGACTGGACCAATATAGGAGTGAAGAAATGCTTACAGTGCCAAAACATTCTTTTCCCTCAATATTTGTTTAGTTTGCATAGCAGTTTATTGGCTTTAAGAAACCTTTTTTTGCTTTATGTGATTGTCTGAGTTTTGACACAAATACTGACAACATGTGACAGCTATCCAAGAGCTCTACGTGTATTTTGAGGTTTTAAAAAGTTTGTTTACATCTGTAATGGTTGTAAACATTGGAATAAAACATGGTTGCCCTTTAGTTTAGAATAAGCAAAGACAGTTTCAAAGGGCATATTTCCCACCTACAAGTCAAAGATAAGAATCGTATTACTTCTCTCACTTCTGTGCTTGCCCCAATTTCCACCCTGACATTTAAAACTAAGCAAACAGACTCTATTTTTGCTCACCTGTTGCGGAGCCAATAACATCCAGTATGACATTTCTGTCTGCTACAGTTTCCGATGTTTATCGTTTCTTTTTCTTTTTGTCGCTGACATGACGATGGTCTACCACTATCGACCTCCTCATGTCCCCAACACCAGAGGTGGGCTGTGCTGCCGATGCTGATGTTATTGTCATTTATCAAAGCATGAACCTCTGCTGCAGAATCCCACCCCACACCCATCTCAACCCCCCTCAGGTGGTTGAGGCTGGGTTTCTCAAAACCACCTCCCTTCTGACTGTCTCGGATTGTATCCCACCATGATACACCTGATATAATCCTTTGCATATGTGACTCTAGCTTTCCATGGCTGCACACAGTTGAGCAACTACTGAGATTCTGCCTTTGGGGTTTTGTACATTAATAGGTCCGAGAAACTGGTTTGGTCTGCAGAGAGATAATGAATCACTCATACAAAACATTCAAAGATGTGTGTTCATGTACGCACACACCCAAAACTAACATTAGGGGAAACAATGTTTCAACTGTGGATGGCCTACAACATCAGGCAAAGAGACTCCCAATGAAAAATAGCCTTTTGGCTAACTTGGGTACTTTTACATTTTTGTTTTTAATGTTGATTAAATGTCCCTTTACAAATAAAATTGAATTGAATTGAGTGGACAGTCCACCAACGATATCTACTGCTCTGGGGATCTGTAGTCACCTCTAAATGTATGTGTGCTTCTTTTACTTGCATATCTTATCCAGTATAAAAGAATCGTACATATATGAATTATGACAATGTGGAGGCTTTTAACAGTTATTTCCTGTGTCTGGGAATATAACGGGTGCATTATGGGGCAGCAAGTTGGCATATAACATCATTACTATTATCATGGTTGTTATTGTTGTAGTTTGTATGTTCTAAAAGTATGCTTTTTAGATGGTTCAGGTCACACATACATCCAGCAACCCACCAGACTCCCAACAGACACACTCACGGTTCGCTTTGCAAGTACTGCAGAAAGGGCAGCTCGGTTCCACGTTGTAGGCGGCTGTGAATTGGCCATCGGGGCAGGATGAACACTCTTTTGAACAACTGGATTGACTACGCCAAAGCATGTACTGACCTGGAATACAGACAATAGTTTAATAATGTGTCATAGACTTATAAAGTTAATCTATTAGGCTTATGGTTGGTTTTTCTTTATTTTATGACCAAGACTGAATTGTGAAATACAAGTCACTGTACCTGGTCGGCACCTGTTACAGCACCATTGGCTATTATCGATTGGCCACGCATATTCTTTATCTTTATCACACTGTAGGGAATCCACAGAAGAGAGGAAAGAGGGATGGAAAATAAAAATGAAAGGAATATAACAGAGTGGCTGCGTCTGGGAAGAAGAAGAAGAAGAAGAAGAAGAAGAAGAAGAAGAAGAAGAAGAAGAAGAAGAAGAAGAAGAAGAAGAAGAAGAATTAATTAATGGGTCAGATACAATCACGTCATACTATCAACAGACATTGAATGAAACAACAAGCATCTTGTAAAACGATCAAATGAATAATATTCACAGTCATGATATCAGTAGCCGTATAACACATTGACACAGAAGTTGCCAATGAACGTACACAACTTTACCTCTTATCGCAAGTGAGACTGGGGTACATTAATTGTATAAATGTAAAAAGTTACATCCTTGAACATGCTCAGGAATTAGACAAGGGCACTCTGAAGTTGAAAATGTGTTGCTACTTACCATGGCTCAAAGAGGATAAGACGACGAGAGGAGATGTAACCTGGGACCCTCTGAGCGCGTGACTCACCAGGGGGCCGGAAGTGTGTCAGGGGATTATTCATAACACGTAAGCGATGACTCATAAGAAAACCTGCCATTTTACTGGTCTCTTCACAATCTCTCTGTGCCTCGCTCTCTCTCTCTCTCTCTCTCTGCTTGACGACCCCCCAGTTATGTGCACGCCACTCTAAACCAAAAACACGCCCTCCTCCACCCTCCACCTTTTCACCTGTCACCGTCTCTCTCGTAATCCAAAACTAGATTTTTTTTGTTTTCAATCTTCCTGGTGCTCTCTCTCTCTCTCTCTCTCTCCCTCTTTCTCTCTCTCTCTCTCTAATCTCACACGCTGTCTCTTTCTCAGAGTTGCATGACAACGTGATTTCAGTAAATATCAAATAACACTCATTCCACTCCAACTCAAAATTGCCTGTCCTATTCATACTGTTGAGGAGGTCAACATTATTCTCAGAACTGAGATGATGCTGATGAACAGCTCTGTGTGTGAACCATAATCTACCAGGTGAACTACTACGATCTACCCTGGCAGCAGAATATCTAGTGACTTGCTACAGGCAGTGGGACAATTAGACAGATTGTGATATGTTCTAAAATGCTTGCATGATATTTATAGTTTCTATAGGCGCATTTGTTTAATCTGAGATATTGGCAATGCCTTCATGTGAACGCTCTGCCAGCAAGCAGCACCACTCAAGAGTACAGAGATACCATACTGTGAGAGAGCGAGAGAGAGTGAGAGAGAGAGAGAGAGAGAGAGAGAGAGAGAGAGAGAGAGAGAGAGA
>OMOT01074770.1:0-17620 GCA_900312575.1 Acanthochaenus luetkenii | reverse complement strand
ATTTAAATTCTTCTACTTTTAAAAATAAAATAAAATCAGGTCTATGGGATTGTAAATAGTGCTTTAACAGGTAGACTGGGGCTGTTTAAACCGAATTCGTAGTAAATATTCTAATCAGGTTTCACATCTACCGAGGAAGTGAGATTAACCTTCACATTGCAAGGTGGTAAACGGGCTGAGTTGGCCCGGACAAACTTCCCATCTGTGCCCCCGTTTCCTACCAGAGAAAAACCATTGTATTATAACCCCATTAAACTGAAAATTAACCAACATGAGCAAACATCCCGATGGTCTCTCTCTCTCTCTCGCTCTCTCTCTCTCGCTCTCTCTCTCTCGCTCCCTCTCTCTGTATGTGTGTTTTTCTTATTATAAAAAGCATATAACATTTTCGTGATTACCACACCTTCCCGATGAAGACAAAATTAGTAGCCTAATCATTTCAATATGACTATTTGGCTTTCACAAGTTGGGAGGAAATCAGATGTAGCCCGCTAAACTCAAAATGACTGAGACCCCAAGGCATATCAGCCCGCTACAGGTGTGTATCGAACAGCAATGTTAATGCGTTATTATGTTATTATGTTACCGGCCGCCAGAAGACGTCGCACCTACACTTTAATTTACCCTAATTAAGGCATATGACTTATACTGATGCTTATAATGCAGGCAGTTGTTTATATGAACTGCTGTGATATGGATTCCTGGTGGTGTAGCGTTACATTATACAATAAGCAAACAGGCAAGAAGTCCATTTATCGATATTAATCAACTGCACAGTGTATCTCGTTGTTGAAATTGACTTTATTGACAAAAAATAGCAGTTTAAATGTATATACAAGTAAGCTATAAGCGACATAATACCAACCAACCAATCAAACAACTAATCACTCAACCAACCAATCAACCACTCAATCAGTTCACATATATAGTAGGCGAAACAACGTACACATTCAACCACACAGTGTAGTCTTACGTCGAGAAGCGGGCGTACAGGCGCACACAACATATCTGAACGCCAATTCTCTTGAATGCGCCCCCGTTTGCCCCGGAAATGTGTGTTTTTGTTGTGAATGGAAGGAACATGAATTCCTGTCTGATAAACAGTATTTCAAGAATAGGTGGGTGTAAACACAACATTACTACTCCACGTTTGAGTGAAATGTAATGGCACTCACTCGTCAATAATACAGGTGTTTCGGTTGTAATATGTAGCTAGCTTGCAATAGCCCAGTTAGCCACAATGTCCACCTGGTTAACACAATGCTACTAGCGTTAGCTAACACGCAACGTTAGCCGACCCTTTAGAACACCGCTGCTACGAGCGAGGTAACCTACGTTACGTGTCTATAGTTTAGTAATGAATAATGTAATGTTGGATGCGTCTGGTGGTTCGCCTCTGCGCTAGCTAGCCAAGCTAAAGCTAAATTAAGATTGCACTTCTTAACCAGGCGAGGCGCTGTCGCTTGCTGTGAGATTGGTTGATCGATTGAAATGATCAGGATTGTGTTATGTTGTGTTATTTTGCGCTGCCGCTGCGGTGTCCACGTGTTTTCTTTCTAGGTTGACCGAGCTGCACTCATGATGAACTTTGACGGTCTTGATCCGGGGATGGGGGAATACTCGCCCAGCCTTCACGGGACCCTGGACCCGGGGATGGAGCCCTCCATGGACCCCCGTCTCAATCCCAGTTTACTGCAAGGCGTGGAGCTGGACCCAGAGGGGCTTGCTGTGACAGTGCCCGAGTCTGTGCACCTCTTAGAGGGGATGTTTTCGGAGCTGCACAGTGTTGCTGCAGAGGTTGGCGTTCCAGTTACTGCAACACATTTTGATCTGCAAGAGGAAATGCTTTGGATGGGAAACCATAGAGTAAGAGCCTTGATTGTGATAAGAGTATAGATTGCTGCACTATTTCCGAGGCTTGCTGGTCTCCCTCCAGTTTTGTGAACATGCAGAAATGCTATTGTTCTGTTTGCTGACTTTTTTAGGGCCATGCAAGTTCCTTCTTCGGATCTACAATGGGACGCTATTCTTCTTTTCAAGTGCATGCAACCGATGACATCCGCCACATTCAGAGTTTGGAAACAGGCATGCTGTTCCTGTCTAAGAGTAACCTCAGAAGCTATACTCGCGGTGGTCTTGTCATGTTTGATTTCCCGTGAGTTGCACTAAATATCGACCAGGAGAGTGTTCTGTTCTTGTGCTTAGATTGATATACACATCAATCTATAGCTTTTAAGTAGTTTAGCCCTTTCATTGAAATCATAGGTTTTCAAATGTATTATTTATATATTTTTTAAAGAAAGGATGTGTGTATTCCAGGATGGAGGAAGGAGCTGATATGCATAGTCTCCTTATGACCGATAACAACACATTGGTCATGGGTGGACTTCAGAACTATGTGGTTGAAGTTGACTTGAATACTGTTCAAGAGACTCAAAAGGTGAGACACTGGGAGGAGATGTATCAACTGCACTGCACAGTGCTATATGACACATTTCAATCAATTCCAACGTATAGAACACTTTCTGCATGATTTGCGTGACCGTAAAACTAAAATGGCAAGTGAGTGACCTTTTGCTTGTTGCGTTCACTTGATAGTTCACCGTTGACGTACCTGGAGTGGCAATCATGCGCCAATCCAATCGCTTCTTCTTCTGTGGGCACACGTCTGGAAAGGTAAGGATGGCTCGATCCAGTCAGTTTGTGAAAGATGTTCGGCTGGTTTACGCCTCACATGAAACCACAAGACTCATGTTTCACCTTCTATTAAAACCAGGTAACCCTTTGTGACTTGCGCACCTTCAAGATGGAGCATGAGTTTGATGCGTTCTCTGGCAGCCTGTCGGACTTCGATGTCCATGGAAACCTTCTAGCTGCGTGTGGGTTCTCCAGTCGAGGACTGAATGGGTTGGCATGTGACCGTTTCCTCATGGTGTATGACCTCCGCATGATGCGAGCTGTAACTCCACTCCAGGTGCACGTGGATCCCCTCTTCTTGCGCTTCATTCCTACCTACACATCACGCCTGGCTATCATCTCACAGACAGGTATCAACTGACGAATGAGGCGTTTTTTCATGCCTGTTTGTGTGCGTGCGTCTGTATGACACTTTATTATTTTATGGTAACAATAAGGTTTGTATTTTAGCATCACACTCAAATACCGTATTGACCGTGCAGTGGAAATGTTTACGGAAAACGTATTGCCTCGGTCTGGACCGTTTGGAAATAATTGTCCTCCGTTTACTGCTTTCACTAGGTCAGTGCCAGTTCTGTGAGCCCACCGGTCTTGCCAATGTCGCAGATATTTTTCACGTGAACACCGTGGGCCAGTTGCTCATGAGTTTTGACGTGTCGTCCAGCAAACAAGCCTTGGCCTTTGGGGACTCTGGGGGTTGTGTGCACCTGTGGTCCGACGCTCCAGAGGTTACGTTCAATGACTACTCTCGGGAGACAGAGTTTGCCCTGCCTTGCCTAGTGGACACGCTGCCTCAGCTGGACTGGAGCCATGACCTGCTGCCCTTGTCTCTCATCCCCATGCCCCTGACCAGCACAGAGCTACTGCTGTCAGACTGGCCCACCGCGCTGGCTACTCCCAGTCCCAGGTAACTCACTGGATTTCATCGTTATGTCCATTTCTGTATGGTTGGTAGTGACAACACTAAATTAAAGTGAAAACATTGATTTATAACTTTATATTGTGTTATGTATGATAATATAGTAATTAACCTGCTAAGCAGAGCAGGAAACTAACCTTTTGTCCTCTGGCCATAGTGGCTTGTTACTCTGTAGTTCATTTTTGTAAAAATACTCCTCTTTCCTATAGACGAGCGCCTCCTGTGGACTCGGAGATCCTGCGCGCAATTAAAACTGTTGGGTTCATTGGTTATGCAGCAAATCCTCGCACTCGCCCTCGAAATCAGGCATGTGAAAAACCTTTAGCCACGTTACAATAGCCTTGTGCATATTCTCTAAGAGGTGTGAAACACTAAATAAATAGATGGATAGATAGATGTATATTTTTTACAAAAGCCATATTGTCATTTCCAGTGTATTTGAGTTAAGATATTGCTTAACTGTTGAATTGTTTTTAACATTTTTGCTTTGAAAGCGTTCTGTCAGGTTCACAGATTTCAGTGATCCAATATCGGTTTTCTTTCTTGGTCTCAGGTTCCTTACAAGATGAAAGAGGTGGAGCTCGATTATGATAATTACAATCAAGTCCCTGAATCACCAATTGGCCGTGACGAAGAGCCACACCTCTACATGGTGGCCAAAAAGTACAGAAAGGTTTGACTTACCATATTTCATTATAGTTTGTGTATAAAATAATATGATACAATAAGGGTTGATTTTTATTTTATTTTATTTTATTTCATAAAGATTTGATTGCTGTTATTGACAACAATAAGGTTAGAGTCTGGCAGTATTTGATGAGATGTTTCTGTTGGATACCCATCAGGTCACGATTAAATACTCTAAGCTTGGACTAGAGGACTTTGACTTCAAACATTACAACAGAACCTTGTTCGCCGGCCTGGAGCCTCACATCCCCAATGCCTACTGTAACTGTATGATCCAGGTATACAATTATGAAAGTTGTAGTGTAATTTTACTATGATTTTGTTTGATTTCTGAGAGGTTGTTTTTCCAAGCAGACTTGTCCCTCCCTTGTTTATCTGTTGGCGTGTTAGGTATTATATTTCCTGGAGCCAATCCGCTATCTAGTGCAGAATCATTTGTGCCAGAAGGAGTTCTGTTTGGCCTGTGAGCTTGGCTTCCTCTTCCACATGTTGGACCTGTCACGAGGAGATCCATGTCAGGTAGGTGTCAATACTGCTTCGCTGAATACCAACGGGCCACTGCAGGGGCATAATAGCTCAATCAGCATCATGTTCTTGCTGCGTAATGTCTATTATGCAGTTTCCCTATGCTCTAGTCCTATCTCCTCTTCTGTAGGCCAGTAACTTCCTGCGAGCGTTCCGTACCATCCCCGAGGCGTCTGCGCTGGGCCTGATCCTGTCAGATTCAGACGAGCAAACCGGGAAGTCCAGACTGGGCCGCTTAATCCAAAGCTGGAACCGCTTCATCCTCACTCAACTACACCAGGAGACACAGGAGCAGGAGGGCCCACAGGCCTACAGGGGAGCCAGCAGCAGGTCAGTGCAGTCAACAGAAAGAGACATTTAATGCCCAAGTCCCATTTAGTGTAATGCGAAATGATAACTCAGAACAAAGCTTAACTTACAGTTTGGCTAGCTCACAGTTTTCAGGTATTCTGGGCATGAAAGCTTGATGAGCCGTGTAACTCAAAACGAGGATTGAAACAAAATGCTTTTGCAGAAGTAAGTATAGGGAGGTGTAACCACTTAGCCGTTTGGAGGCTCTGGCAGGGCAACTGAGTTGTGTTGATGCTGCATTTGTTGCAGTGCTCTGGGCTCCTCTGGTGAGTCCGTCATCGGAAGACTGTTCGGATGTGAAGTTGAGAACAGCAGCCTGTGTCGCTGTGGCAAGGAGACGGTCCGTTCCTCGCTCACCCTGCTCTTCACCATGCACTACCCCGAACAGAACTCTCATGGTGAGTTTTCCTCAAATTGCCTTTGCTCTTTTCTGTCTGCAGAAACGGAGTGTGAAGTACTATGTACAGGATGGCAGTACATTAATTTCACTTTGACTTGTCAGATAAGACTATAAAGGAGTATGACTTTGCCGAGATCCTGAAGAAGAGCATCTGTCTTGAGCAGAGCACGCAGGCGTGGTGTGAAAACTGTGAGAAGTACCAGCCGACAGTGAGTTACTGCTCCCATTCAGTGCCATAACAGCAGCTGATTACAGTTCTATTCAATAACAAATAATTTACTTGTCTGATTCAACATAGTCCTTTCTAAAGTGTGTGTGTATTTTCTGTATGCCGCTATAGGTGCAGACGCGTAACATCCGATGCCTACCAGATGTTCTGGTCATCAACTGTGAAGTGAACAGCACTAAAGAGGCAGAATTCTGGAGGGTTCAGGCGGAGGTGAGTGTCAGCTGTGAAAGGCTGATATAACAGCTCATTGTTTGAGTTTTCATTTCCATCATGGCAAGCTTCAAATGCACCCTTTTATTACACCCATGGGTCGTTGGCTGTTAGTTACATGCATTTTATTGTTGTTATTCTGCTCTCTTCACAGTATGCCTTCAATAAGGCCATGCAAAAAGAGGCAATGGAACCCCCGAAGCCCAAAGAAGCACCACCTATGCCCACTGAGTGGTGCCTGGAGTAAGGATGATGTTGAATAGGAACTTCAATGAATATTGACGGAAAGACATGTTTTTAAAAATGCATTAATTTTGGACTCTTTGTCCTTGTGCAGCGGGGAGGAGGCATGCAACATGGAGGGCTTCACCTTTGACACAAGGGCGGAGGATCTGCGACATGTCTGGATCCCCCTCGCTCTCAAGATGTCCATCAGCAAGAGCAAGGGATTGGAGATCAGCAACTGGCCAGAAGGAGAGGAGGTGAGGGAGAAAGGTTTGAAGGCTGCATGTCTGCCGGATGACAGTAATTTAACCTTTAATTTGCTTATGTCTACACTTTCGCACTGCTTTCCCAAGAATCGGATAGATCCAACTTAAAAAGAATGAAATGAACGGCATTTCACTACACATACTGATGTATGTGTTTGTGACAAATACAAATCTTGAATCAAAATTTTCACTGCTGCTAGCTTACCGGTACATCATTCATTTCTTCGCTTTTAGAAAATATCCAATATTGTTAACGTGAAGATATGGTAAAATAATGACAATGTTTAAATGTAGTTAAAACAGGTGGATGGAATTGAATACTAATCATCTTGAGTTTTGTTGATTAAAAGACTTATTTTGGTTACCTTAGTTTGGTATGTGAGTAATTAATTGAGTTTTCATTTTCGTATAAAGCTGATGTGATATTTATGGAGATGTACATTTCAATGGTGTCGAATGCAAACCCCCCCCCCACACACACACACACATACACACAAAAAGGGACCTCTCTGCTGCAATGTAATTCTCATTTAGTGGTGTTACTTGCAATTCATGACGCCTTTCCCCGTCTCCAACTAGTTATGTTCTGCTGAAGAGGCTGAAGGCGCTTGTCTCTATGACTTGGTGGTCACCGTGCCTCACATACTGGATGCTCGCACAGGAGGAAACTTGGTTGCACACATTAAAGTGGGAGAGACCTATCACCAAAGAAAAGAGGTCAGTGAATCGCATAGATTAGACATGCAGTTTAAGAGAGACTTGCTCTTGGAAAGTAAGACATAAATATCTTGAAGTCGATATAGTATTGGACCAAATCAATTCTGTCTTTGAATACTGATGTTCTAAGTGATGTGTTTTGGTTCATTTAGGGCGTCACACACCAGCAGTGGTACCTTTTCAATGATTTCTTGATTGAGCCAATTGACAAGGTACATTTTTGGTCACCCATTCAATCTCTTATGCTAACGAAATGTAATATTTTCACATTTTAAAGAGACTGATATCGATAAAAGTGATATTGTTTGATTTTGTTTTTCCACAGACTGAAGCGGCACAGTTTGATGTGAACTGGAAAGTGCCAGCCATTATGTATTACGCCAAGAGGAACTACCACTCCAGATACGATCTCCGAAGTAAGTTTGAGCACGGAATCTGGAAGTTCTTACTACTTGGTCAGAAGAAACGCCTGCGCCTTACCAGCTCTACGAGTGGCTTCATTCACCCTCCCATGCTTTGCTTTTGTCCCAGTTAAAAATCCCATAGATGCTAGTGTGCTGCTGACAGAGGCCTCGTTGGCTCGGAAGCAGAGGAAGAGCCACGCCACTTTCATCCCCCTCATGGTCAGTGAGATGCCCCAGGCTGGTGACTTGGTGGGACTGGACGCCGAGTTTGTCACACTCAACCAGGTGTGTCAGTATACGTCACTTAGTCACAGAGAGGTTTTACAGTAGTTATACTTGAAAAATGTGAATGAGGTGCCCAGAGATAGTGGAGTGGTTAAGTCTGTCGCCGCTGGAGCTACACGTGTTCCCCAGCTGGCCTCGGACCGAATCCCACCAGAGCTTTCTCTACTGTGTCTCCCCCGACAGTTTCCCTCTCTGCTTTCCTACTGTCTGAATAAAACGCACACGGAGAATGGACCACCCGTTTTCCAGTTTTAAATGGGTTGGGTTCTGTTTAGAGAAACATGGTCTTTATTGACCTATGTTGTGAACCTGTGTGTCTGCAGGAAGAGGCAGAACTGCGCAGCGATGGCACCAAGTCAACCATCAAGCCCAGTCAGATGTCTGTAGCCAGGATCACATGTGTGCGTGGTCAGGGTCCCAATGAGGGGGTGCCCTTCATCGATGACTACATCTCTACTCAGGAGCAGGTGAGGTATTGCACCAACACTACACTTACCACCTACATGGAGCAGTGACTGGGAATAAGTAATTACCAGCCACAATAATTGATTAACTTTTTGGCATAAGGATGTATTTTATTTGTTTTTTAAAGTAATATATTGTGGAAACGGGTTACATTTGAGTGATATATTATGCATAAATGACAATTTGCATGTTCAGATCATATTGCTTTCACTCTTTCCATCTCTTTAGACTGTGTGCATTGTTCTAATGTTGATAATGTGCTGAATGAAAACCAAAACAGTTTGAAACCAAAAGATGTCCGTTTTATATTCAACAGGCAGGCACTTGGTGAGTCAAGATAGAAAAAGTGATAACCCGTTCAAGAGCAAAATATTAGTTAGGCCTCCAGTAAGTAAAAGCTCTGAAACCCTTTGTAGGTCTAGTTTTAAATGAAGATCATATCATTCATGTTAGAGACATTTAAAATCAGCAAAGTGAGGGTGCAGCATGTTGTTTGCTTGCAGTTGCACCATCAAAGGAGCATTATCCCAATCATCCTTAGGTTTTTAGGACCTATGCAGTTTATAATGGGTACATAGATCCCAAATAAAGTCTAGCAGAGACTTGTTTGAAGTGTAGTTTTTGTGTAGGCCTACTTGTTTCCGGTGACTTGATAGGAAGGTCATTTTCTTCATCAATTATCATGAAAGCTACAACGCCAAATCTGGACTCTCTGAAGAGGTATGGTTCTTTTTTCATTCTTAATCATGTGGAGCTGATGCCCTTGCTTCGATCCCTAACGCCTCTGAATGTTTGCATTTGCAGGTGGTTGACTATTTGACTCAATATTCTGGCATCAAACCAGGGGACCTGGATGCTAAGATTTCTTCTAAGCACTTGACCACTCTGAAGTCCACTTACCTAAAGTTGCGCTTTCTTATTGACACCGGAGTGCGCTTTGTTGGCCATGGTTTACAGAAGGATTTCCGGGTTATTAATTTATTGGTATGTTAATTCATAAGAATTTTAAGTCAGTTTTATTATACAGTCTGATGTTTGTAAGGTTTATAGTCAGTATACATTATAGTGCATGGTAGTTACAATCATAGTTCAGGACATTTACTAATCCCCAGCTGTGTAAAGTCAATGGGGCTGTTTCTCACTAGGTTTTCTCCTTGATTTGTGATCTACTTAGCGCAGTGATGACTTAAGCATATTTCTTTTTGGCACAGGTTCTAAAAGACCAAGTCATTGACACTGTATACCTGTTTCATATGCCTCGCAAGAGAATGATTTCTCTGAGATTCCTTGCCTGGTACTTTTTAGGTAAGTGCTACACAGGTCTCTTTCCTCAAATGGTCCCCAGGCATAATTTAGGTGATTATGTTTTGGCACTAAGGCGTTCAGTTCTATTCCTTGGTGTTTCCATTACCTCCCAATGTTCGCATTGTAAGGTGATGCTGAAGGGCCAAAATGTTGCTTCATTAATCATCATGCCACAGCTTCCCTGGTTGTTTCCTTCAATGTGCGGCTCCTGTTCTCAGATCTCAACATCCAGGGGGAGACCCACGACAGCATTGAGGATGCGCGTTCCGCTCTTCAGCTCTACAGGAAGTATATGGAGCTGAGTCGCAGAGGCGGGACCGACGAAGTGAGGAAGGTTCTGAAGGGACTCTACGAAAAAGGCCGCAAGTTGGACTGGAAAGTCCCAGACTTGGACACAGCAGATGGTCAAGGTAGCCCAAAAAGTACGAAAATGATATTGCACTAGATGTAGGCTAAAAATGGAGTGACAACAACTTGTAGTAGACAACATCATTAGCAGCAGTCTGTCCAAGTTGATTGAGTGTACTCTCTTCCCTTTAACAGGTACTGCCCTCTTTCCCTCTGTGGTGGGGATGTGAGCAGCACTTTGAGACATTGCTGCTGAAAGAATTTCATTTTGAGTTCCCGTATCCCTGCTAGACTTTCTCGTTCAGTTAGTGTCACATTTTGTAAGAAGGCTAATGTTTACAGTCTCTCTTGCCTGTACAGTACATTTCAGAGCCAATTACATCGCCTGAATCAGGGACTGACTAGTTTTGACCATCTCAAAACAACTCCTACTTTTTTCTTTTTTAAATGTGTAGTGTTTGTGTATTAAACATTATGTTGCCAGATTGGCAACAATATATGAATTTGTATTGACCATGTTATATATATATTATTTTTTAATTCCAATTTTGTATACAGTATGTTTCTTGGGGTATGTAAATAAAGTTGACTTGAGCACCATTAGATACAGTCATTATTGTGTGTCATGTCATGAGGTGGGGAATATGTTTTAGATCAAGTAAATATATTTGATGTCAGTAAAATATGAATATTGCAGATCATCCATCAAATTACTGTTAATCTATCTTTACAGGACTAGATGCATTTTAAATGTACACAATAGGTACGCAATGGAACTGATAAACAAATAACTTTTGAGATCATAAACGAGACTAACATGGATTTATTTGAAATATATAATCACATCTATGGACTGCACTTCATGGTCTTTCAGGTTTTTTGAGGTCTATTTAAAATTAAACCAAAAGCATATATTTTATGCCGACAGTCTATGGTTTCTAGCAGATGATATAGCAACCTTCACTTACTACTGTGAAACTGTTTAAAGGTTGTGATACAAATATTTATTAACCAAGCCATTGCCTCAGTCAAACTTGGTTCATTAATATTTTATAGCATTTAAGAATATTGGCCCTTAAAGAGATCTAAATAGTACAGGCAGTAAACACAGGCAAAGATATGTTGAGATAATACTTCTTGCGTCTCTACAGTGCTTGATTTGGGTGTTGAGGTACAGTCTTAAGCTGCTCCGTTTCTGTATTTGTGCTGCCAATTACATTTGGGTCCCTACCTTTGAATGACAATTTGTTTGTTAGTCATGGCGTGGGCCTTACTGTTTCCTGACAGCTCATTATAAAGGGTATTTAATAAATACCTAGGACTGGCCTGGCCTGCTGATTGGCCCACAGTCAGGCCCAGTGTTAAAAGCGCTTCTCTAACTGGAGTCCATGCCTTGGACATATTTTCATTGATAGTAGTCATATTCATTTGAACTGTGAAGATAGTTGTAGTCAGGCCTCATCATGTGACAAAGAATAGGGTGAAAAATTGGCGAGGGGACTTTTTTTGAAGATGGACTTCTGCCTGTGCCACTCTCCCACATAATCAAATAGAGAAGTCTGAAAAGCATCTTACAAGGTATTCATACGAACAAATGCTAATAATGGCTCCTCACTATTAGTGCTGGGGTATGGAGCTTTGTAAGTGATTATGTAAGTATAATGTTGCCCCCTGCTGGCTGTACTTGGTTTTGTGTGCATGTGGAATTCTATGTGAAGGCAAAATGTCAACCAGACAGACGCTGTAGTCGGCCTGGTATTGTCATCACGTACGCACGCGCGCGCGCACACACTTGGGCTCAACAAACACTTTCCACACAGACATTTAAGTCATTTTGCTCTGACCTAGTTTATCCTCATGTTAACAGTATTAAAGCCATCTGTGTTTTGTTTTTTTGTATTGGATTTTTTTATTTCTAAGTACTTTGTAAGTTCTGGAAAGTGCAGTGTAATTAAAGTTTATTATCATTATGTGAGATTAAACATGAACAGTAACTAGCTGTATGGAAATTTAAGGCAGGAACTATGTTCATGAATGAACTCCCCGTGCAGCTGTACATGTCGATATTCCAGGGGTTATTTGATCATTTCAAACGCCTCCACTCTCAGCCAAGTTGGGAGCCAGCCTTAGTTTACAGTTAATTTGTAATCCAAATATTTAGGGAAAGAGTGGTGCGTTTACTCAGCTACTGGTACAGTCTGAACTAGACATTTAGCAACAGCTTCTATCTTGGGGCATTGCAACAAATGGCTAACAGCAAATTGAAGCGTTATGGAACCGTCGGTCTCCAACAACTGGTAGTCCAAAAATAACAGACCATAGGGTAAACGGAGTTGCTTCAGCTACTGGTTTGCTTTCATGCAGTCTGATAGGTGGATATTGCACAGACATTACTTTTGTGAATAGAACTAAAAAACAACACAATCAAAGTATTGCAAACTGATTTATTCGTAGTAAATGAAAAGTGTGCCATTCAGTGAGTGGGAGAAAGAAAGGACAGGGGTATGTATATGGGACAGGGTAGATGTCTTTGGTCCATACTGTGGTGGAGGGATGTCAATGAATTGGGAGACAAGAGAAGGCACTTAAATTTACTGTTGTCTCAGAAGGTCTATTGGAAGAATGAATCAACTAGATGTTTTAACATCCAAAGAAACCATATGCCTAACATGAATATCACATACCAAATGCCCCATGAGAGCGCAAAATTATATAGCTATATATGTATATACAGTAAGGAATCAGGGGGGAAAAAACTGGGGTGGGAAGGAGACTTCTTTTTTTTTTTTTAAAGGCAGCAACATAAACAGGACAAAATTATTTCTTTGGCGATAACCTATTCCTACAGGTTGGAATGTAAAAACCAACAACCCTGTTTCGTTGAAGTGAGACAGACAGACAGACAAACAGAATCCCCAATGAGAAAGCTTCTTGCTTTGAGTCTTGATCAAACAATCCCAGCACCTCTAATACTAGAAAAGTGCTGGACTTGAATCTGAATTGCGTGCCCATCCAGCAACAAACATTTGTCAATTGTAACTTTAAATTTCCCCAACAGCTTCAGTCTACAAAAATATTTTTGTGTTACATTACAACCAATTCATCATGTATGCAAGCACGGAAGCAAATAGATACCAATTTATCTGACTTACAATATGTACTTACAGTATTAGTTTCAATGGCAGGATAAACCCTTGAGATGAAGCATCTCATTTTCTAGGGGGTATTTAGCGAAGACCGCAAACAAGTAAGTCCTATAATGGTCTGTAATATTCATCAGTATTATCGCTAGAATAATAGAAAACAAAAATAAAAATCAAATCACAAACACATATGTGTTTGGGTCTCAAAACTAACACCATCAGCATACTGCAACGAAGAAACCCATAAGAAAAGGGGTCAGAGTAAACGTTTAGTTTTTTTCCAATTCATTTTTCCCCACAGTCGTCTTGCTCTTGAGGGAAGACGACACAGCACGAAGATAATGCGGCAACAATGTAATGATTGGTTTTACGCTATAACCTTACAACTCCACATACATTATGATTACAAGGAGACGAGGAATCACCAGGGGTCCCTGTCCCTAAATAAGAGCCCCCCCTGCAAGAAACAGGCCATGTCAAAGGATCAGCAATAAAGTATTCGCCAGCTTTCTGTTCACATATTGTGGACAACACAAAGAGACTTAACCTTAACAGCCAAGAAAAGCTGCACACACAATAACCACATTGACCTGTGGGAGGGCAATACATCCCTGCCATAGGCAATATTTGAAGGGACAACCTTTGTGGCCACAGAGTTGCTCTCAAATACACCTAATTCCTAGGGTTATAATGAGTCCTCAATTGTTTGGGGCAGCCATGTGAAAAGGTCAGATTTATAGTTTGATAAGTTTACTTTTAATTTGAAAAGATTCAAGAGTCTGTAGTGTTGATTGCATGTCTGACAAAAATCCCCATTAACGCTGTAACTACCGGTGCACTTTCAATGTAAGTTGTAATGTGAAGGCATTGAAATTAATCTGGGAGAAAATTAATTGCATTCGAGGTGCGAATAAGAGCTGAACTAAACTGCAGCAGAAATATAAAGTACCAAGAAATTTAAATTCAGTTGAAGTGCACAAATTGATTCCGGTAATCACGTCAACAATCTCTGAACAAAAATGTACTCCAGATTAACTGGTTTCTCTGAAGCAATAAAAAAAAAAACATGTATATATTACTGAGACTGACGATGAGATCTCTCAAAAGGGTGCTAAAGATAGAAGCTGCTACCTCAACAGGGATGGGAGAAATGTATCTAAATAGCTAATGAAAAAAAGGAGGAGGAATTACAGAAAAGTGCGCTTTTCAAGTTTGGAGGATGAATGGATCAATGTAGAGGCGGCACTACAGCTCAACTGACAAAAATATGTAAACTTGTATTCTATTCTTCGTTGAAAGGAGTTAGTAGGGTGGGAAAGAGTATAGTGCACTGGGAGGGAAGTGCAAGGGTTAGTAGATGGGTTTGAGGAATTCTGATGTCATTCCGATGTCAAGGGCAGTGTGTCCGCGGAGGCCTTTGGGGCAGCCCGTTGTGAGAGGGTCGGTCTTGGCGGTTGTAGGAGGAGGATGTAGAGGACTGGGAGGGACCTTTTGAGTTGTTGTACTGTGAAGTGAGACCAGAAGAGCCTTGCCCATCACCCTGAACCCTGTGACCCTGGTAACGGTAATTAACGCGGGCAGGGTTCCTGTCTTGGTAGGAACCACCGTTATACAGTTGACCACCGGAGTGATAACCCTGTCCTTGGAAAGTACGGCGGTTGCCTTGGAAAATCTGAAGGGAGAATTAAAACAAGTCATTCAGCCCCCCAAAAATGGCCATGCCCATAGTAAATCTATCTCTCTGAATTGTAAGACCGCTTTATGGTTTGAATGTTTGACAAGCTACACTTGTACAACTGCTTTGCAACTGACCTGTTTGGTTGGCGGAGGGCGGGTTACGTTGCCGGTGTTTTGGGTCTGGGTTGGAGGGGGGGTTTCCAACAGCCCAGGGTTGGTGACAGAGGAGGACGTGGAGCTACAGCGAGACCGATTTGAGTAGCCTGTCCGCGGGTGGTAAACTATAAAGGATATGACAAAGTAAATGACTAACAATAAAACCTGTTTTTCCAGTAAGAATCAAGAGAATTCTCAATACTTTAAACAAACATATTTTTATGCCACGTGATAGCAATGCATTACTACAAGACAACTTGCTACTGAAGAGCGAGCACTGGATAATTTTAGATGCCAAAAATACAAGCGGGGTGGAGGTACATCTGCATTATCATAAACAAAAGAAGAAAAATCTGAAGAAAAAAAAAGTCATGATTTACAGGCATATACTTAAGGAAATGTACAACTCTTATTTTTATGTGATGGAATGACTGGAACACATACATCTTTGTCACAAAAAATATTTATGCATTTTGGTTCTTGTATACATTTATTATAGGTCTTCTGGGTCAAAAATATACATACAGCAACTTGGAATTATCAATTTTGGTGTAGAAAGTTGTGGCAATCTGTGGCAGCTACAGGTCCCAAGATCAACTGTGCAAACAATTATTTGTAAGTATAAAGTGCATGGCATAGTTGTGTCACTGCCACGATTAGGAAGAAGACACAAGCCATCACCTGCTGCTGAGATACAATTGGTCAGGATGGTCAAGAGTCAACCAAGAACCACCAAAAAGCAGATCTGTGATTAATTAGAAGCTGATCGAACACAGGTGTCAGTGTCCACAGTCAATCGTGTTTTTCATCACCATGGGCCGAGAGGCTGCCGTGCAACAAGGAAGCCCTCGCTCCAGAAGAGGCACCTTAAGGCTCGACTGAAGTTTGCTGCTGATCACATGGACAAAGAAAAGGCCTTCTGGAGGAAAGTTCTGTGGTCAGATGAAACAAAAATCGAGCTATTTGGCCACAAAGACAGGTGAGACAAGGTGAGGCCTTTAACCCCAAGAACACCAAACCTACCGTCAAGCATGGTGGTGATAGTGTTATGCTCTGGGTCTGTTTTGCTGACAGTGGAACTGGTGCTTTACAGAAACTAAAAGGGAATAATGAAGGAGGACCTAAAATCAGCCAGAAGGTCGGGTCTTGGACACAGGTGGGTGTTCCAACAGGACAATAACATCAAACACACATCAAAAGTGGTAAAGGAATGGCTAAATCAGACTATAATTAAGGTTTTTTTACCCATCGAGAATGTAGACTGTGCTGAAGAAACAAGTCACTGTCAGAAAGATAACAGTTGAACTGCACCAATTCTGTCGAGAGGAGTGGTCAAATATTCAACAAGAAGCCACAAGCTTGTGGATGGCTGCCAAATTTGACCCAGCAGATTTGGTCACATTTTCAGAAGACCCATAATAAAATAATAAAAATCATGAATGTTTTTTTTGTGACAAAGAATTATGTGCTCCAATAATTCCATCACAGAAAAATAAGAGTTGTAGAAATTATTGGAAACTCAAGACTGCCATGACATACATGTACATTTCATGCTTTATTTGCTAATCAAAATTGGAGAAGAATTAGCATCATTCAAGTCAGGCTATGTGTGGCGAGGTTTACGTCTCAGCTCAAAAATGATTAATGTACACATGGTGGCAATCTCTAGGCTCTTTTTCATCTTGTTTCCATTACAATTTGGCAGACGTCCTGACCTTTTGGTGAGTGTGATAATTAGTTTTCGCCACTTGACTCTGTTGTGTAACAGAGTACTCATTATAATAACTTGCCTATTAGCCCCCGTCAGTGTACTTCAAACTCCCTGACAAATAGCTTTTATTGCTGGCATGCTCAGCCATGACACGATAAATTGTAGTTAATAATTTATATGCTTGCCATCTTGTTTTGGGGGGATGGGGTGGAGGGGGGTGGGGTGGACCATTTTATTTCCCCCCTGATCAGAAGTAGTAGGGTTGGGATAGGGGGTATTTTTCATTAGCTTTCACTTTAAGACCATCAAGGAGAGAGAGAGAGAGAAATTAATTAACAGGATTGTGTACCTGATCCAAACTCTGTGATGCTCGTCTTCAACGGTTCAAGATCAAATGTAAATCTCAGAGCTTTCCCAAGGTCCTCATCATATTTACGTTCACTCACAAAGTGCTGATGAAAAGGATACACAGTATAATCAATTATCATTATCACAAGCCTTCTCCAAAATACAAGGGGTAAATGCATCTCATAAAAATGTTATTTGTTGGTCCTTTCAATGGTGCTGTTAGTTCACCTTTAAATTTGCTAGCTAGCCAGACATTAGCTTTATACATTACATTATCATTTAGCAGACGCTTTTGTCCAAAGCGACTTACAATAGTAAATTTTTTCATCCACATCAGTCAGACCAACTATACAACGCAGTCTTTCTTCAGCTAAACACTTCAATAGGAACAAGTAGCATATAACACTTCAATAGGAACAAGTAGCATGAAACACTTCAATAGGAGCAGCAGCATTAGTAGTCAGTGTTGTTAGTGTAGTTTTTTGGGGGGGGGGGGAGAAGAAAAGAGTAGAAGGAGATAGGTCAGTTCAGGTAGGGTCTAGGTGCAGTCGG
>OMOT01074765.1:7192-33071 GCA_900312575.1 Acanthochaenus luetkenii | reverse complement strand
CATATATAAAAAAAAATATATATATACATATATAGTATATATATTTTAGCAGCGATTACTTGTCTGCAAAGTCTAAATGAGTTTAAATGTATCTCTTCTACCACAGGTGTGAAGACGCCTTATTCAGAGAAGCACGAGGAGAAATATGGGATCCCCACGTTGGAGGAGCTGGGCCAGGACACAGCATCCCTGGGAGAGGAGCTGTTCCCGGGGGGAGAACAGGAGGCACTGGGGAGACTGGATGAGCATATGAAAAGAACGGTACTTTGGTTTCACGCGCATGTGTTTGTCTTGGCACGGTGGAAGGGTTTGAAACACCACCGAGGCCCTGTGATACTGAAAAGCCCCTTCGGTCCAGAATCTGCCTCCAACATCCAGGACTAGCACTGAAGGATGTTTGGTTGAACCCTGTTGTCGTTACGACAAAAGGTAACACGCAGGTTGTTTCTGATTTGCTTTTTGTGTTTCTTTTCTTACCATGTTTGATCTGTTCCCATCATCCAGGGTTGGGTGTGCGGCTTCGAGAAGCCCCAGACGTCCCCAAACTCTTTGAGCCCCAGTACCACCGTCCTCAGTCCATATGTCCGCTTTGGCTGCCTGTCAGCACGCACCTTCTGGTGGAGACTGACGGACGTCTACAAGGGGGTGAGCGTTGACACTCACCACTACAGTCCGACGCTTCCCATCACGTAACACATTTTGCGGGTAGCGTGCTACACTGTGAAAAGGGCTGCACAATTAATGGTGTATAAATGGATATCACAAGTTTAGTTTCCGCAATGAATAATAGTTGAGTGGAAATAGTCAAGATGTTGATGTAAGAGGCAGAAAGGGCAGCAACATGTGTTCTTCACATCGCCAAGCCTAATAACAGTGATCGATCGCCGTGTTCGCAGTGTCTGGGGAAACGACAAGGGTTTATGGTTTTATCGGTGTCATTTGCAGAAGAAGCACTCGGATCCCCCAGTTTCCCTGCATGGCCAGTTACTGTGGAGAGAGTTCTTCTACACGGCTGGTGTGGGTATCCCCAACTTCGACAAGATGGAGGGCAACCCCGTGTGTACGCAGGTGGACTGGGACACGAACCCGGAGTATCTGGCTGCATGGAGAGAGGTATTGAGATTGAGTCCGAGTAGGAATCATTTGAATGGGAAAAGAGGAAGGAGTCCCATTAAGAGAAACCAGTCTGCTGGATTACACAGTCCATGGCATCTCTACTTTCCACTTCCAGTATCATAAATAACCCCTATCTCGTGTTTATGTATTTATTTAAGGCTCGGACCGGTTTCCCCTTCATTGATGCCATCATGACTCAGTTGCGGCAGGAGGGCTGGATCCACCACCTGGCCAGACATGCTGTCGCCTGTTTCCTCACCAGGGGAGACCTGTGGATCAGCTGGGAGGAGGGGCAGAAGGTGTGTGGATCACTGGGAGCTTAGCTGAGCACGATATCCTCCTCACAGAGCAGATCATACGGTCGTATTATCACCAAGGGGCTCGTACTCCCTATTTCAAGATCTTGTTTGCTGCTGCCACAGGTGTTTGAGGAGCTTTTATTGGATGGCGACTGGGCTCTGAATGCTGGGAACTGGCAATGGTTGTCAGCCAGTGCCTTTTTCCACCAGTACTTCAGGGTCTACTCCCCTATCGCCTTTGGGAAGAAGACAGACAAAAATGGAGACTATATCAAGTAAGATCGTAACGCTGATAAGCTCAATTTATCATGAATGATGCATGTATGACCGTAACACGTTTCGCCTCTACTTAGAGAGCTGTTACGAAAGACAATCTTTTCAAAGTAAACGTTCACAGCTTGTGACTCACAACCCAAACCCCAAACGTATGTTGTAGGAAGTACCTTCCTCTCCTGAAGAAGTTCCCAGCCCAGTATATCTATGAGCCTTGGAAGGCTCCCCGCAGCATCCAGCAGGCCGCGGGATGTATTGTGGGTAAAGACTACCCATCCCCCATTGTAGCGCATGAGGTGATCAGCAAAAAGAACATCCAGAGGATGAAGATGGCTTACGCCAAGAGATCCTCGGACCCCACGGAGTCGCCCAGCAAAAAGAAAGGTGTTGAGATCGATTGTCGTACTGTTCTTTGACGTTTGTGTTCTCTTTTGTTGTTAACAGTATGTTGAAAGTACATCCTTATTCGTTGGCTGTTTTTCTTTCTTCAAGGTGAAAAGCGCAAGGCTCCATCTGTTGTGGACATGCTGAAGAAGAAAAAGTAGTGCGACGTCACGTGAACGAGTAACGCTGCAGTTGTTTACGGCGGGACTTTGCATTACAAAAGTATACGGGTGTTGGTGTCCATCTAATAGTGTCGCTCTGTCTGGACCGGGCGGTCAGATATAGGCAATCCACTATATCTACCTCTTTATTGGTCACTGTGGGGACCGTGGTAACGTTCATGTACTGTTATCCACGTACTTTTGATGTTGCATTACTGTTTGAATGTTCAGTAGTACTGACAAAGTGTTCAGTCTGTGCTAAACTTCATGTACTTTTCAAGGTGATGGTCTGTACGATTCTGCATGGAGGCAGTCCCCTCTATCTGCCTCACTAGTGGACCTTTTTTATTGTCTGCTGCGACTCAAATGGTACATTGCATTACTGTAACACAGTCATTGGTTGACTGTTACTTTTTATATTGTGTGACTACTTCAGAGTGAAGTAGCCAGTTCAAATAAAATGTATCCAAAATACTGTATGTTCCAAATATTTACATGTAGCATACACACAGAAATGAGATGATCGTCGTAGTTTTTGCTAATTTGATCAGCAAACGTTTCCCACAGCCTTGATAGGACAGACAACCAGGATCTTCAAATGATGACTAGTTTAAAATGGTTCAGCAATTAATGGCTGTGTGCTACACACTCCAACCCAGTGCTGTCCGAGGTTCCAGACACTAGAGGTCGCTCTTGTTCTACTTGCAGAATGAGCTTGATGCTCACAGTTATGTATTTAGTGAATTAAATACTAATTAAAATAAAGGATGCACCACTGGAATAACCTTTTAGGGGCTTTCACTTGATCAACTTAGCCTTTTCTTTTTTTGTCCTAGAACAGTTATTAAAACATATTGGTACTTTTGTCAGCAGAAGAAGGCCAGTAAATCATCAGCCTGTCTCGTAATTTAAATTAGACCATAGGAGTGGAGAGATGAGTTGCAAGGGTTGTCATTGTGCGCACTTAGCAGTTGTTGAGGGCAGCAGACATTTTACAGACTGTTTAACCATATAGAACAAGGTGCCAAATGGCCATTGCCAGCCTGTAGAATTCAATGAAACCAAATCATTAGCAATATTGTATAGTTAAATTACATATTCAGTATGTTTACTGCAATAGCTTTTCATTTCATAAAAATGTTCACATTCCACCCTCAGTGAGCAGGAATCTCAAGCAGTGTGCCATTACTCTGCTTTCTGCTTGTTTAGAAATTATTTATTTATTGTACTTTTTCTATGTATTTCCTGAAAATTGTAGTTTTTGGAGATTTTGGCAGAATAAAAGGCCAAATGTATCCCGTGTTCAGTACTAACTAGGAATCAATGCCTCTCATGCCCATTAGTCATTACAGAACAACACATGTATGTTTACTATACTCCTGTGATTGGCTTAGGGCAGCGTGAGTATGTAGTGCGGTGTGAGAGCAAGATGTGCCTGTGTGTGATGGGGGTGGCTTACAGCTGTCCTTGGAGGTCAAGTCTTCTCCAGTTTCTCCTTTCTTGGAGCCGACACTGGTGTGAATATCCAGAAGATGATGTCACAGCGGGCCAGACGGTCTTACAAAGCCACGTTCAGTTTCCACGGAGACCTGTCAAACATCAAAACAACCTGCTGTCGGACTGCATAACGCTCAGCTTGATATCCACAACCGAGCCCAACGGGTCTAGCTAGAGCTCCCTCAGTGTTCATATCACCAACTTTCCCCCATCATTGATTATTTTGTCTATATTTGTTACCAGAGAAGATGATCTGTCAGATTATGTGCTTTTGATCTCGCCTCGTAAACATGTTGAGTTGGCCACGGCCCTGGAAAGACCCACTAGTCTGCGGACGGAACCAGGATTACAGGCTACCTGACTGCCTGCTCCCCTGTCTGTCTGCTGCTGTGGCCCTTTATCGGTCTGTCCGTGGCGCACAGGCCATGTCGACACGTCACCACTCAAACTATCTTGGACCTCGACACTGTACTTTCCCAGTTGGATTAGTTCAGCATGTTCCAGTGCAGCCGGTGTTCCACGTAGCTTCAATAGTTGTGATTTACCTCAGGAGTTCATTTGCAGCACAGGCAGTAACATGAAACTGATTATTCCCACTCTACATGGCCATTTGTCCAATTGGAAAAACAAAGAGTAGATCAGCAAGTTGCTAAGCAATAAGCCTTTAGTTTCAGATCAGCAGGTACAACTGCAGAATTCTGTGGGTACAACATTTACCATGACACACCAGGACATGTCAATTTTACCCACAATTCTATGCCTCAGCCTCAGGGGACCAACTGTGGAGAATAGAGCTCTTTAAGTAGAAACTCATTCAGCACACAGGCACCTGTTGAAAAAAACAAAAAACGTGAAATTGCTTAATTGTACAGAAAAATGGACATCCACTAACATGGATTTGGGCTGACAATGTGCATGTAAATCTGTCTGAGACAAGGGCAACGTTGTTTGCTGAAAGCTTCCATCACAAATGGCTCACACTGATCTGTTGTCAAATGACCAGTAACACCCAGTAACATCAAATAACACCAAGTAACACCCAGTAACACCCAGTGACACCCAGTAACACCCAGTGACACCCAGTAACACCAATAAACACCAAGTAGCACTAGGGGTTAAACTGGGCCGGTATATCATTTTTTAAATGTAAAATAAATATATTTTAAAAAGAAAATAGTAAATGAAGGAAATGTCTCTTTTTCTTTGATATACTACCAAGTATAAGTAGTAGGCACATACAGTGTAAATGGCACCTGGTTCTGGAACCTGACCAATTGCACTGATGGGAAGCATACAGACTATATGACAGTAGGTGCAGATGCTGGATACCAGCAGTAGAGTGATCTTTTGTTAGGGCGGCATGGTGGCTCATGGCGGCAAGAAGGTCGTGGGTTCGAATCTCCGCCCCGGTCCTTTCTGTGTGGAGTTTGCATGTTCTCCCCCGCGTGGGTTTCCTCCGGGTGCTCCGGTTTCCTCCCACAGTCCAAAGACATGCAGGTCAGGTGAACATATGTAGTATGTACTGTATATGATGACGTACTATGTATATATGATGCAATGTAAAGCCCGTTGAGACATCCTTGTATAAAAGGGCTATATGAATAAACATGATTGATTGATTGTTAAGTGTGGTGGTGTGAATTTCTGCCTGTCTGTCTAAACAGCCCAAATATTTACTAAACATCAGTGTACATGTATTAATCAACAACAACAACAGTATGATGATCATCAAATATATAGTGTATTTCCACTGTGTTCAAATACAGTATATCGATCAGAATTTTCTCAATCAAACCACTTTTTTGCCCAAAATGGACACACAGTATAGCATTTTGGAATGGACCCTTTCAATCACACACACACACACACACACACACACACACATTGGCAGCTTTCTTGAGGTGAGCGACACCTGATTTGCCCCACAGTAACCTCCTTGTATTCCTGATTGAGAGTGTACAATTATTTTGGTAAAAGATGGTACACACATGATGAGCATCATTTGTAGCCCCTCTATAAATCAGCCAGACCCAAACCACGGCCGGACTTCGTGACGCGCTATACTTAGCAAAGCATGAGGCAATGGGGATGCAATGTTGAAATCACGCTCCCCTGTGTATCCCCATCTGAACTGAGATTTGGAGTGAGATTGTTACATCACAAAAAGAAACACATTTCATCAACAGGAGAGTTTGTTTTATGGAAAATGGCCATGATGTGTCCCTCAGAAATACTTGGAAAAAAAAACTCATGGAGGAGCCCCTATTGGGCGCCCATCAAAGAATCATCCGTTATTTCCTCATAGGCACACCATTAGGAAATCCCTTTCAAACCATCGGCACTTTAGTCACATGCTTTATGGGAGGCTTTGCTAAACGGTCACATGACGTGTGTCTCCAGGCCTCTGCAGTGTTTTCACACCCTGTTGTGCTTTGATCCGTCCGTACACACGCCTACAAGAATATCCACAGCATGCTGAGGCCACCATGTTGTCCAGCCCCTTCACACAGGACCAGCAGCCGGTCACCAGGACCACAGAGTGAGTGTGTATGTGTGTGTGTTGGCGGGGGGCAGTTATTGAAAGGGTCCATTCCAAAATGCTATACTATGTGACCATTTATTAAAACTAAAGTTCCCTCATTGTTGCTATTGCCATTTTGTAAGAGTCTGTGTCAATTTTGTCGAAAAGCCGACGTCGTATTTTGAAGATGAAACTCTTCAATGAATCTCGACCATAAGTTGAGTCACCGTATCAGCTCCCAGCCAGGAGAAGTGGAAAGAGTGGGAGTTACTGAGAAACATGATGGATGGATGGACATGTTATAAAAAGAAAAAAGGAATTTAAAATAGCTGCACAGCAGGCACACAGGCATGTGTAATAAGACGAGAGACAATTCTGATTGAACTTGATTTAAGCAGGACACACTCAGCAAGCTGGACCTCATAGTAGCAGTGCCAGTTACTATCAATTCATGGACACATTTGTAAGTTAGCAGTTTGTTTGGCACGCAAGAAAGATTTAAGTAAAGGTGAAAAGTGAAACATTCTCTAACTCTGATGACATTTCGCTCCCATGGGTTCATTTCCCCCCCACGATGATATATTTAATGATGAGCAATACAAATGGCAATATGTAGCTTGTAGTAACGTTGAGTCCCATTAATCTCTGAAACACTTTTAACAAAACCACTTCATCACAACGTGCTTTACAGAGCAACAAATCCATCTGTGTTTCTTACATCTCTCTCTCTCTCTCTCTCTCTCTCTCTCTCTCTCTCTCTCTCTCGCTCTCTCTCTTTGTGTGTGTGTGTGTGTGTGTGTGGGTGTGCATGCTTGTGTAAGCCCATAGCTCTTTAGCAGCCAGCAGGATCAGCCTATATAAGGCTGTTCTATTCCTACTGCTTTTCCTCTGGGGGTCCAGTGTAATTGTCAGTCACAGGACAATGCATGCCAGAGATATTGGTGGGCGTCACCATCTTATGATCAGAATCGATGACAAAATATGTATATTCATTCTAACAAAGAGAGAAAACCGTGGAATAAATATGGCAACTTTTAAAAAATGTTTTTGAAATGTTCTGCATATATTCAGTATAAACAAGTCCCTTGGCAATGGAAAGTCAATGTAACTTAACACTTATGTTTGGAAAGTAACCTAGTGTGACTGGATGCCTGCATGACTGAATGAATTTACTGCTCATATTAATGGACTTTTAAGGGCGATGTGATCCTTCTGATTGACAGGCTCATGTGATTCTTCACTACAGTCCATATCCACAGCTAAGCAAGCAGTGGGGGCAAAAGAGGAGCCCACTATTGGCCAAACGAAAGATCGCTTTCTTCTCAGAGGTCCTGTAATCCACTGGTCACCCAAAAAAAGAAAAGAAACTTCAACCTGTTTTCTAAATCCTCTCCTCCCATTTGGAGGACTACCAAATGTGGGATGACCTTGTTTTTGACATGGAGCTTAGTATGGTTTCTTCACCTTCAGAAGGATTTTGTTTTGCTTCTGTACAGACTCTTTACTGACTGTCTTGTCTTTCTTTTGTTTTGGGTGCTGGCATATTGTTTTTGACAAAATGGTCCAAAGACAAGTTTTGGAAAGTGTGATGTGCTCTTGTGCCTATTTGTAGTCTGTCTATAAATAGTGCAGCAGCCTACGCATGCTCATGTTTGATTGGAAATTGCAGTGCCTTAAGTCGGTGCTGTCCAAGGAGAAAAAGAAACCCGTGAATGGTGAGTTAACTGCTCGGAAAATAGTTTGTCATAGATATGTCAGCAAGTAAAATAGATTATTTTACAGAGCATCTGTTGTGCTGATATAACTCTGTGTTACATGGCAAGTGATGTTTCTCTTTATCGCAGGACAGAGTTAACGTTTTCACCCGCCTCTCTCTTTCAGCTCCTATTAGTCTTTCAGGTGGTTGTCCTGGAAACCGTTGATCTGTGCGCAACTTTATCTGCTGGAAAATGAGTTCCAGGAGGATGATGACACGCTGCAATTCTGGCGATGGAAGATCCAGCCATTACAATGGGGATGATGTCAATAACGGGAGTAGCCGGGCTGGTGGCCGCAGCTACCTCTCCGACGTGAGGCCAGAGAACAGGTAGAGAGATTCCTGACATGTGTCCTTGACTGTCCTATACCGCTGCCTTGCCCTGCATGTATAATGCATCAACACGACAGGATCTCCAAACGGTTCCTCTTGAGAGTGAGGCAAAAGTGCACGACATGTTTGTTCTTTGTTTGTTGCTACCATGGTAACCCAAGCTTAAATCATTTGCTGATTGAGAGCACCATCTCTGTTATCCACACCGGGCCTCATTTCACGATAAGCAATTCACTAACACCAGCTTCTGCATGGAAAGCGTTTTGATTTTGACAATGAAAAACAAACATACAATTGGCATTCAGGTTTTGTCTTGGCCCAATAATTCTGAATCTGTCAGTGTTCTACACATGCAGATATTCTGAAGAATGATGGTCGTTGACATTTAGGTGAAACTATTTTATCATACCCCAGTACATAAGAATACTAACAGTCTTTTGAGATAAATAATGATAAAATATTAATTACTTTGCTTATAGGCAGTAATACACTGGGAAAGCTTTTCCCCCAAGGAGTTGCCTCAGCATTGTTGCCTTAATCTTATGGGAACATCTTGTTTATAGGAAACCCTGTGTCTCACTTTGTTGCCTATTGCTGAGAACATTTCCCACCTACATCATCCCAAAAATGTCCAGTGTGTTACCACTGTAAAATGATACATCAACAACATTTTGAGGCAATGGAGATGGCAATATTGCTTTCAACAGGGATGAGAGCTGGTAAATGGGACAAAAACTACAAGGCTAACATGATGGACTATAAGAAACAAGTATATTATGAAAGAATGCTGTTAGTCATAATGTCCTGCAAAATTGCCCATCAATTTTGCCTCCAAAGTTGCCTTTGTAACATTTTTGTATTATTCACAAGTGAGCAACATTTCATTCCAACAAGCACAAGAGAGTGCATGACTGTTTGCATTACTATTACAAGCCATACACCATTATGTTGTTTAAAATGGTAGTGTCTTGAGCATTAGTTTCTTGTTTTGTTTGTGTAATCATGGGTAATATGCAGTGAAGTGTAACTGTATCCTTTAAATGTGAACTGACCCAAGACTCAAATGGACGTCAACACCAGACATAGATCAACCGCACGCAATACACAAGCACCTGGATAATGTTTCTGTGCTTATCATATGTTTGCAAAGATGAATCAGTTCATATTATTTCATCCGTACAATGTTTTGGCTGCATTTCCCCATGCTATGATGATTCAATACATAGCCTCCCTTCTCTATTGAATACATTATATTTATGGCCATGTGTCTCATTTCTGTAAATGAATTTCATATGGACTAAAGAGGCTTCTATAGGCAAATGTAGGGTTGGATGTGAATGTGGTATTTGACTCGTCATTTTGAAAGTCTTGGTTTTATGTTTCTCTCTAATTAGTTTTCATATTGAATTGCAGTATTTTAAAATCACAAGATTTTCCTTTGAACCTTCTTTATTATGTGTTCTGTGAAAGAGCATATTTATTATTGTTTTGAAAATGAATTAGAAATATTTGCCCACTGTTCTGGTAGACTCACCTGTCTCCGGTGTTGGTCTTAACTCAAACTCGACTGGGCCCCTTCTTGGTTTGTGCTGGACTTGATTATCATAAATTCAAACCTTAAAGAACAAATCAGTTCCGATTTGAACTTTTAATAGTAAGCAAGCACAAGCTCAGAGAGACAACATTGCAAATGGCATGGTGGTAATGAATGTCATCACAGTATACAGTATAATGAGAGCTCATGATCCATATGAATGTTTTCAGACATGTTCAAACATAGCCAACATGCATTATGCCTGATGAGCTGCTTCTATTTGCTTCCTTTCTGCATAGCTGCTCAAGTCACAGGTATTATCAGTACAGGCCAGCAAGGTACTGTGATGCATTTGTTGTTTCATTTGTTTGTTTGTTTGATACTTGGACTGTAAGTGTGGGTGAAAAGTCAATAAATGTATTGCTGATATTTTGCTGATATTTTGCTGCATGTGGTCCACTTCAGCTGGTGTACTAATTTTGAATAGCCCCTGTGTATAGTTTGGAAATCATATTCAGCAAAGTAGTCTGAAATAAATCACATAATACATATTTTAGTGAGGATTATGTTAAAGGAATGCTTTACCCTAAATCAAACCAGTTATATTTGGATTAGAATAGCATATTGTACCCCATAAAAAAGTCAAACATTTAATCCATGGATTTTTCAAGAGTTTGAGGTTTTGATCCCAGCTCTGCCAAATCAAATAAATTCCCAAGATGCACCCCCCCCCCTAACGTTACCAGCCCGCAGCAACGGCGGCCTCTATCTCTCTCTCTCGCTTCTCTTGCTCTCCGTCTCCCCGTCTACTTTCACAAGAGCTGATGTGTGCTGCTCTATGGGAACCGGAGGAGAGTACTTTCCCTACTTCCGTCGTAGGGGGATGACTTATACTTTTAAGGTTGACATTCTATATCAACGTCTCGGAAGCAGCTATATGCACACAAAACATATTTTCTGACTCAGGGAGGGGTGGAATTTTTCACAAAATGGATGTAACATAGATTTAGGGTAAAGTATCCCTTTAAGAATGGATATTAATGGGATATTTAAGTCAGTGGTTGTCAAACTTTTGGTCTGGGGCCCGATTTTTTGGGGGATGTTTTTCTTGTGTTGCCTAATGTAACAGAATTTAATCTGGTTTATTTTTTCAGCCTACCTTGTATTTAGGGTATGTGAACGCTATGGCTATATATCATGCTAATAGCTAAGGGCTTCATTTACAATTAGAATTGGCCTTTCACAAACTGCAGCTGTTGAAGGCAACAATTTGTCATTCAGACCCCCATTTAAATCTTTCCACCTGACTCAGACTTTGAAAACTACTGATCTATACTAAAGGATAACCCTATACATATAAAATGACCTGAAACAACTAGCAGAGAAACAACTTTACAATATGACTAACCAACTCCCCTTTTTTGCAGGAGCACACTCTGCAGTGTAATGGCACAATTAACTGAGGAAACACAGCCCTCGTTTGAGAAAACCCTGAAGTCAAAAGCTGTGTCCGAGAATTGCAATGTGAAGTTCTCTTCTGTGGTTACAGGTAAACACTGCTCTAAGCATCTGCTGGTAGGATACATTTTGTGGTAACACTTTACAGTGGCAATGATTTACAATGGCCTTATTCCAGTGTATTAACCTATGGAAAAGTATTGTAAGGACATAAAAATACACTTTAAGTACATGATGAAAATCTCTCTAATGCATAATGTGCTTACAAGTATGTAATAACATAATGGAAGTGAACAATGTACAAACTTAATGCACTAAAATAGATACTTCCAAAACAAGAATTCCAGCACCTGGTATAAGTACAGCTGAGAAACAAGTGTTGGCATGTCATTTTGTTTTGTTATGTCTGGTTCAAGTTGTGGTTATATTTTGGGCAGTAGCCAACTGGTTGACCAAAAATATTCATTATTCAAGAGTGTTGGAACTGGAAGTACTTATTTTAGTACACATATGTACACGTTGTGCTTTCATTGTGCTGAACACACTGTCATGTACCGGTATATTATATTTCAGGTACATTTTCATGAAATAATGGAAAATCATTGTTCTTTATGTAAAAATTTGCATATGGGAATACACTGCAATGAAGCCATTGCAAGGTGAACTGCTATCCACTTTGTAGATGATCCACAAAATTATTATTATTATTTCATCACTGCCATCCCTTCCAGATTTGCTAGTTTGCTCCTTTGTTTTTCAGGATATCCTACTCCTGAAGTTATTTGGTATAAAGATGATGTGCAGTTAGACAGATACTGTGGACTGCCTAAATATGAAATATTCCGCAATGGACAAAACCATTCCCTGCACATTTACAAGTATGTATGTTTCAAAGCTATGATATGCCATTTGATTGTATTCCTAATGCATTTGTTTCTATGGAGAAATGTAGATACAAAGAAGTATCTCTTTTTAGAAAATGTAAAAGCTGTTGTTATTTATATTATTTGGCTAATGCATAGTAAAAAGGGCACCCTGATGAGGTTGGTGAGTTGTTTCAATGTTTTTGCTATGAATTAGCCAAAATAATATAGGCTTATACATTTTTTAAGAAGAGGGAGTGCCTTGGTATTCTTTGGATCTACATTTCTCTATATGAACTGCCCCGCTTCCCAAAGAGCAACTCTTGCCTCTAGATAGCGTTCAAGACAAAGCAGTATTCCTCATTGTCTGCCTTTGTTTCTGTCAAGATTCAACTGGCTTGAGATAATGTTAACACAGTCATCTAAAATGGGCTTTTCTTCTCAGTTGCACTGTGGAAGATGCAGCTATATACCAGGCATCGGCCAGAAACAACAAAGGCATTGTATCCTGCTCCGGGGTTCTGGAGGTGGGTGATATGAACGAGTTCAAGATACACCAGCGGTACTTTTCCAAGCTCAAACAAAACGCTGAGAACAGACGCAGGGAACTGGAGGGTAAGGAAAACCAGGGGCCTGGGCTCCAGGAACAACTAAGGCCCACCAGCCCGGACCGCTCACATAGGAAACGTCGGTCAACAATGGAAGCCTTTCTCAGCGCCCCTAGCTCCATGGAAGACGAGGGGACCGAGGAGAGGCATCAGGCCGCAGCTGCTGAGACTGAGGCCAGGTTACAGGAGACCACTATGGAGGAGGCGGAAGAGAAGCCAGTGCTCATCACTAATGGACCAGCGTCCCCCATTACCAATGGACAGGCCGTCAATGAAAATGGCGGCAAAGGCATGACATACGTATATGACGCTGAGCAGAAGATTTTCACTGCACACCAACCCAAAACACCCTTTGTCAAAAAGAAGATTAAGATCTCCAACGGTTCAAAGGATGTGAAGGTAGACACTCTTGCAGAGAGGGTGTCAGAGGAGAGAAGGGCAAATGAAGAGGCCTCTGTAGCTCTGGCTTCCACACAGCCATTACAGTCTCAGGGGACTTTAGAAGAGGTTATGGAAGTGGAGAGCACTGCTAATTCATCAGCGTTGGATTCAGACTCCAGAAAAGTGACGGAACAGCGTCAGAAATCAGCAACAGAGAAAGCATTGCCTGTCAACAAGATGCCTTCAGAGGGAGTAAAGGTATGTGTAGAAGGAAACGCAGGTGTCCCTTCACAGAAAGAACAGCCCACTGTCCCAGTATCGACCGATGCTCTCCCATCTACAAATCACGCTGCGTCAGGAACTGAAGGCAAACAACTTGCAGAGCTTGACAAGGAAGTTGGACATGAAGATACAGAAGAAGTTTTGAAAATGCAGAACCCAAATCCTCCCGTTACCTCAAGACAACTGCGATCAAGTCTTGCAGTAACACCCCAACAACTCTTAAGCACAGTAAAGGAGGACATCGCTAAAACACAACAAGAGGATGTTACACTCATGGACGTTGACGAGAAGACCTCAGTAGCAGAGCCTCAACATCTGACCATTGTCCCGTTAATGTGTGAAGCTGCAAATGTGGTTCTGGATTCAGAAACAATTTGTCCACAGCTCTCCACTACTTCCACTGATGGGACTTTGGTACACAGGGACCCCGAGTCAGTGGACGTTCCGGGGGAAAGCGAGGATGCTTTGCCACGTGAACAGTCTAGAGATCAGCTGTCCGAGAAAGAAACAAGCCCCAGCCTAAAGAATGTGTCTGTGTCTCGGCCCCTGCTGCTGAATGAGGTGAGTGACCCTGTTCGCATGAGCTCATGAGTGCTTTGCGTTGCCAACACAAGCCTCATCAGTAACACAAGCATCCTGTGGCTATTTATAGCTTTTACAAGTATGCCCCGCTGTGTGACAAGAATGAAATGACGCACACATTGGCAGATACGACAGGCATATTCCTGCAGAGCATTTAATATTACTGCTTATTGTACCGGTAAGTGCAAAGATCTGAGAGACGACCAATACTGCACTTCTTATGGTAGCAATTTGGCATTATAATTCGTATAAGGTCTTATATAATGTGCTCCCTGTACTGGGAATTTGTCAGTGTGTAGTCTTGACAGTGTCATGGCATCTCGGTATGTCTCAGCAAACAAGAAATTGGCCTCCTGAAATTGAATAAATGGTGTTCTGATGAAGACATATTAGATGGAAAACTCAAAATACCAAACTCAAAATACAGAGCGCATGAAATGTGCCGGCTGTATCTTTCTTTATGTCTTGAAGGATCACTTTGATAAGCATTCAGGCACTTAGGCTGCATAGAACTAACTAAATAAGATGTATGATATCCTAAATAAGATGTATGATATCCTAATCTGGCTTTTTTTTTAATACAAAAATGTAAACACCAGAAATTCTCACACTTGTTTGGAAATTCTGGGCTCTAAAGTTTTCTTACATTCATTTTCTTGCATGGTCATGTGACATAACCAGACATCCTAGATTAGGACTCAAAATATTAGATGCTTTAGGATTTTTATTTATTTTCCCCTGCTTATGCAATCATCCAGACTCCAGTTGTCTGAATACGGAGGGAATCAAGAGCTGAGACAGAACACCGCATGGCAGAAGCACCTCTTAAAATTATTTACATTCCACTCTGGCCACACTACAACTTAAAATAGCCCTTCCTTGTGAACATGCCTGCCCATGTCAGCACTGTGATAGACAGAAATTAGCAATAGACTTTGTATCAGTTAGGCTGTCAAACATCATACTCTCTTTTCTGAATTTTCACGATGACACTGATTGCATGTAATTGTAAAGCCTAAGTAGTATTCCAAACTGAAGCATGCAATTGCTTTTTGAGGGAACATGAAGGCAGAATATAGGCAAAGATAATGACCCTTGAGCTATAGTATGGCTTATCTCATCCATTGAGTGACACATGACACAGGGAGTCCATTAGAGCCCCTGGTGCTAATTTAAACAGGGTTTCAGCTCAACCAGGGTCTTTATGGATATTTGACACTAAAGGAACATGTTTATAGAGCACTGACATATGTACCAGAGTAGTGCACCATGCTAAACTTGACTCTATACTACACCAGAAATATCACAACCGTGTAGTATCTCAGTGTCATGACAAAGAGTACAGTGCTACCTGTTATTTAATGGTTGGAGCATAACATTAGCCTGCTAACCAGCATTTTATTAGTTAGCATTGGCTTTGGTGTGGGGTTGAGTGTAACTTGGTCATGGCCTTCACAGGTTTTGGCCCTTTTCTTTGCATACATTCTGTAAAAGAGCTGTTCGAGTTCACAAACATTAGCTGAAGCATCCGTGTTTGTTAGTTAAATAATGCATGGATTTCTGAGTGCATCATCCCTCCCTGTTCCCATTCCATTCCTTGTTTGTTGTGCCGGTTACACTGTTACTGTTTTTAAAATTACATGTGTTTATCCTTGTCCAGTATAGCCAGGGATAAGGGAACAAGTATTTACAGCATGAAACCTCTGCTTGTTTTGTGCCTCAAGGTTACACAGGCTCATGCGCAGATGAACAGGAATGATGAACGTGTCAATCTCGAACCACAACCCACCCAATGTAAGATGGATGCACAATCACCACAAAAGAGTCCATCAGGAAGAGAGACCATGGCAGATGACAACCAGGCCCCTACTTTGCACAGTCCTGTCCAAGCAGCCATGGACAAAATGACACAGGACATATGGGATCATTCCAAGGGATCGAATGAAAGTCATACAGTCCTTTTTACAGACCTACAAAAGTCACCCCTCGAAATCCCTGTTGACGGTGAGAACACCCCGGGGTGTAACGTTTCACCCACCGTCCAGCAAAGCCAAGTTGAGACAGCTATAAAAACTGTTGAGGGGGCAGAAATACAAGTTGATGAGAAAGTAGAAGGTAGTGAGGTAGGTAAGTTGTTAGTACAGACTGACAATTTGGCCCCAAATGAATCGATAGTTCGGATGGAAACTGAAATTGTTGCACTAAAGACGATTGAACAAACCAAAATAGAAAAGACCCGAGATGCAACTGAAAACAATAGTGACATAATTGTGGATGAATCAGATAAAGAAACGGAGAAGAATGAACCTGTGTCAAAAAGGCCAGAGGAGAAACATTCAGAATCACAAAATCGGAAGCCAACCGAAGTTCAGACTACTATTCCCCATATAACAAAAAATCCAGACAATGCAAGCATCCATAACACAAACTTATCTGAGGAACAAATAAAAGGCTTCAAAGAAACCCCAACACCAAAAGTATCTATTGCTGAACGTTTGAGATCACAGATAAAGGCTCTTGACTCCACAGTAGCAAATCCAGTTACTACCATACCAATCCCTGCCGACCAAC
The DNA here is from genome assembly GCA_900312575.1 of Acanthochaenus luetkenii. NCBI lineage: Eukaryota > Metazoa > Chordata > Actinopteri > Beryciformes > Stephanoberycidae > Acanthochaenus > Acanthochaenus luetkenii. The sequence goes on along the minus strand of OMOT01074765.1, from coordinate 16,452 downwards.
ATCCTACTACACCTGCTACAGAGACATGTCAAGAATTAAGAGTGGACGACAGAGAATGTAAACTGGAAGTGAAGAAGTCGAAGCTTGACAGGAAAATTGAGACCAGCACTGATGCTACACAATTGGACGTTCATAGAATAACTCAAACTGAACAAATGCAATCCCTAAATGCAACTTCCCCAACTGTTGTGATCCCTCCTATCTCTGTGGTAGACACGCGCAGCACTTTAGAGACCACAAAACGTTGCAGTGCCGAAATATATAATGACAGTATCATGGACACTGGCCTGGAATCTGGAGCATCAACTCCTGTTCCTCTGAAATATGGCCCTGTTGTTTCCTACTCTGGGACTGAACATGTCCAAATAGATGTTTCTCCTATGACTCCAAAGCAGGAATTGACCAACAGACTTAACCCAAGTTCAGAGCCATCTGTGATTAGCGCTCCAGGACCTGGGAAGCCACTGACTGCAGTAATAGAGAAGGACTCTACGCTCTCACCATCTACAAAGGCCAGCAGTCAAGATTCAATAATGTCGGTTTTGGAGCACGACAACGAGGAACATTCTCATGGCAAAGACGTAGAACTAATACAAAATACAACTCCAAAAATTCAACTCATCGGTGAAACTCATTTGAGGCGCAGTGAAATAGATTCCGCCACACTTTTAGATCAAGAGCACGAACCAACCGTGGGCGGTTTACAGAATATGAAGACATCTGCTACAAAAAGTGTACTTGGCACTGAAACACAAGGGATTCATCTTCAACGTACTCGTCAGGAGGAATCTTTATCTATGGTTGAGGAATGTTCACAGACTGACTCGTTAACGCCTCCAAATACTGAAGCTAGTCCATTGCTAAGGAAAGTTAATGGTGTGTCCCTCATCCGTTCTGCTACCCCACAAGAACTGGCCTCTGGAGCCCGCCGCAAAATCGTAATCAAGGCCAAAACAGAGGACAGTGAGGCCACATCACCGGCTGATAACCAACCTCCGAAAGAGGAAGCGTCTACACAGACCAGCAAGCTTTCCCCAGGCGCTGTGACCCTCTCTGTGTCTCCAAGCCTGTCGCGACGGTCGCCTCTCCTTCAGCCCGGTGGTGAGCGAACCCCTCCAGCAGAAAGGCGTTCTCCTCTCTTGAACAGGAGGAGGACGGCACCTGAGACGCCGGCACCGAGCCAACAGCCCAACCAGCAGGGCCACACCTCCAAGACCGAGGGGAAACCTGCCGAGAAGGACAAGCATGACCCATTCAAAGGTTAAATACCAATCATGCCTGATTAATATAAAAACGGGGGCTTAATGGGGAGAAAGTGTTCTCATTTCCTCAAAGGAGCCATTCAAGTGTAGTTTTCTTTGGCTTAGCCACTATGGGAAGTGCCACCCAGAGCCTCTATGTGCATGTGCAGTGGTTGTTTTCTTTGGCACTGCCACAAAAGGCTCATGCTACTTGCCAGGACAGATTACTTGATTGGTTTAACTGATATAGTAGACATATTAAGGAGGCAGGTGTAACATAGGAAAGCGTATATATTTATCTAGTTGTCCCTCTCTCCTTCCAGCTCCTCAGGTTATCCGTAAGATTAGGGGGGAGTCCTTCTCAGATGCCTCGGGACACTTGAAACTGTGGTGCCAGTTCTTCAACGTTCTTAGTGACTCCACTATCAAATGGTACAGAGATGAAGTGGAGATCGGTCACATTAAAAGAAAGTAAGTCCTCAAGTCGTGAAGTAAAATTGTGTTCAGTTTTATACGAAATTGAATATTTTGTGCGGGAAAGCTACCATTGCTACTTCCAAATGTTTAGAAATTATACATTATTGCTTATTTTGTGTTTTATTAAAGGTCTTAGGAAGACTTACTAACTTTAAAGGTATTCCATGAACATAATCATGTTTACACATAATAGTGAGTTTTACTTTCATGCCAGCAAGGCTTGAACAGGGTACAGGTGTGAAATTGTAATTTGAAATGAAACCCTTTATTGATCAAATAGTAAAAATATAGATGATACTGCATGTTTTACTGAGATGTTAAATGTGACGTTAACTTTTTGTTTCTTTCCCAGTGCAGGAGATGAGACTCAGGTAAATCTAGCCATCGTTCAGGCATCGAGCCGAGACTGTGGTGTTTATGGATGCACAATCACAAATGAACATGGGACAGACTCAACAGACTTCCTACTAAGTGTGGATAGTATGTACTCATTTATCTACTATTTGTTGTATATTGTTAGGGTTATTGTTTTTCATTGCACCAATTGGTACAACATGTGTCATTCTTTCTTCTGTCTTGTAGTCCTTGCTGCAATGTACCTGCGTGAGGATCTTGGTGGTAAGATGAGATTTTATATACTTAGATCACTTGTGTCTTTTTTGAGACATTATTTTTCCTGGAACAGCATCTAAGTGCTAAATACTTATTTGATTGTTCTTTGCACTCTCTTACTCTCGTGTATGCAGTTGGAGAGGAAATCGAAATGACACCCCTCATTTTGAACAAGGGTGTGGCTGATTCTGGTGTTTGGGGCAACAAATTCTTTGGCCGCATTATGATGCAGGAATCTCATATTGGTCATGACTGTTCTCACAAAGTCTGGAGGGCGAAGGTTATCTACGGCCTGGAGCCTGTGTTAGAGTCTGGGAACACATGTATCATTAAAGTACGCAACCCTATCACCTATGGGGGCAAAGAGGAAAGCTGCCTCATAGAGAGGAACCTGGACTTCGCCAAGCAGGCAAGTAAATAAAATAAAAATAAAGTTCTGAGATTCTGGCAAGAGATGTGGCAAGAGTTAAAATAATCATATGACAAAATAAAAACCAGAATGAAGGCATCTCAAGGAAAGTATCTAACAAGCAGAAAACATATGCTTAAATATGACAAGACAAGGTTACTGCAAGGCATCATAGTACATCAGCCAAAACATACACCAATATCACATCAAGACAAGATTGTCTTCCTCTCAAGTGAAATATTTGATTTTGTAATCTATTCATCCCTTCTTAATTTTGAACATGTCAAATCTGGTATTAAAGTAAATTGCCATTCCTGCCACCCTCATATGATTACTGTGGCACTGATAAAAATGACATTGAAAAGATTTACTGGTGTAAGTTGTGTTTATCTAAACTGGCTATTCTCCAATGTTCTCCAAACAGGAATGTAGAATACAGAACTTGGCTCGTGAATACTGCAAGATATTTTCCGCAGAGGCTAGAGTGATTGAAAACTTCGGCCCATCTCTTGAGTGAGTGGGATCGGTTTACTCTAAAAAGTAACATCCTCTTGAGTATTGTTTACATGGACCTAACTAAACCCCTTCACATCACAACGACCTTTGTTACACAGGGTGATTCCAGTCTATTTGATGTACCGACCGGCGAACACTATCCCCCATGCCACAGTGGAGGCTGATCTGAAGGGAGTTTGTCTGAAATACTCTCTACTGGATTACACAGGCAGACTAGTCATGAGGACTGGGTCTGAGGTGGAACAGAAGTGCTGTGCCCTGCAACACTGGGTCCACCAGTGGACCAATGGCAATCTGCTACTCACTCACCTGGAAGGTAGGAGGAAACCTTAACTCTGCCCAACAAATTAGGCTGGATGCACACCATGGGATTTCTTGCACTATTGGGACATGTGCATGAAGACAAAATGCTTGGTGGTTTTAAACTATTGAGACCTCGTGGCCCATCCCACAAGTTTTTCCAGAGTTGCGCTCAAATCATTGAGAATATGATGATTTGCACCGGACGATCCCGTCCCCGGGTCCAGGGGATTCGTACTCTAAGTTACTGACGACAAAACGTTTATTTTATTTTATTTATGTTTCTAAAAGCCGGGGACTTAGCGCTTCCAATACAACACTCCCAAATGTATTTTGTCCAGACAATGTCTGATAGGCAATAATCAAAATATTTGCGTTCCAAAATAAAAGCCCTCCAAATGCAAGGGACAGTAGATTACAACGCAGCTGGAAAAATGTGCCGTTCACACCATGCCGCCATGAAACTAGGCAGCCTGCTCTTTCAACTGCTACCAAGCCTATCATAGCCTGAGCTAAACAACTCATGTCAGCCCCACAGCAATTACGCAGCCAAACAAGTTACAAGTCTCATTATGTCATCAATTGCCAATGCAATTGTCATCAAATGTAACTAATATTGTTTACTTACGCTTTGGTGGTCATTTTGAGTCTACCCACACTTCTCCGACCAACATGGATGCCATAGGGCAAGGCTATTGTAACGGATTTGTAACAGTGTATTGTAGGGCCTATACTATGCCTCCGTTACAATACACTGTCTTTTCTTGCCTTCTAGTGGCCATTTGGTAGGTTGACAGACTCACCGTCAGCTTATTCTACATCTCACAAGCTTTCCAATGAGGTGTCAAAAGTCTCTGTAAGCCAAAGCAGTGAATATTTATAGACCATGGGAGCATGATGCTGTTTGAAGGCTTTGCACCATGGGAGAGACAGTGAGGCCATAAAGCTCAAAGTAGGTCGTCAGGTCACACACCTTACGAAGTCCAACTAAGTCGAATGTTGTTTGTCATAAAAACTTTGTTGGAGCAAGAATTCTATGCCTGGCAACTTTGAATTTTACTTTGTAATCCTTTGCCAGCACCAGTGAAAGAGGGTGTGTGCGTATCACTTTAGTTTACAAAGCCTCCTATGTTTTTGTGGGGCAATCTAATTTGGGACTAAACAGGGTGAATGTCCATCACATCTGAATATGTTGCCTGAACAACAGAAAATGAATATTGTTGCATGGGCTTATTTTGCAGGTGTTGACACTAAGATCACCAACGTTGGAGTTTCAGTCAAATCAACAGGGTTAGTTATTTTGTTGTTGTCATAACTGATACTGTGAAAATAGCACCTCAATTTACAGGCAATTAAAAACAATTGTGCAACAACTTTATCATTTTGGGTCTTGTTGTGTATTGCAGGTATCAGGGTCTGTCTGCCACAGGGAATCCCACGGTCTTTGAGCAGTTTGTCTCCCAGCACCAGTGTAACTACTACTGTGGTCTGCTCAGCTTGAGGTCTCTGAAGGCCATGGACTCTCTAATGACGCCATCCAAGTCCAAGGGCTCCAAGAGTCCCTTACTTCAACGCAAGATGCCCGCTGGCTCCTACAGCCCTCAGACTGGCAGGAAAGCTGCTGGCAGCCCCAGACTCGCCAGGAAGGCTGAATCGGAGCAGGATAGCAGCAAGGCACCCGTTAAACAAAAAGCTGCTGATGCTCCCAACGTTGTTAAGATGACATAGAATAGCTCCCTGTCAACATCAAATGTCACTGATTTTCTCAGTGGAACAGTATCCTGATCAAATGTCGTTGATTTTCTCAATGATGAAATCCTGAACCAGAAATGGAATCACTGTTGGTTATATGTCAACAACCCCAAAACAGCCCAGGAGGTGCAGGAAGCAAGTCTAAGACAGAAGGCTGCTGACACCTCCATTGTGCTATGACAAACACAGAGCTATGAAACCCCTCAGACCAGGAGACAGAAAGATTTAAGAAAATAAGGAAGGTGACTTAAGACTAGGTCGAACTACCCAATTTTAACCCTGATTGTAAACCCGATTAGAATCTGGGCTAGTCGGGGTTGGTGGGGTGGTGGAGGTCACTCGGGCCCGACAACCAGCGCAGACTATCCTGTAGAGTGAACCCGGATCAAGACAAAATCTTTTCAAACATCCATTAGCGGTACAACACTCAGTACGGGTGGTTTCACACTACGGACCCGGGGCCGTTTCTGAGCACGATTTCCCCCAAAGTCCGGCTAGTTTGGTTAGTGTGAACACGTCGTCTCGTCCCCGGGAACGGATTGAAAAGTTGTTCTGGGGGACGGTTCAGGCGTCCCCGGGCACGGAACGATTCAAGTGTGAACACAACTGTACCGTATGCGTGCAGCTCATCTCTCTCTCTCTCAAGTGTGCTCGGGAACGGAACAGCATTGGTAACGTGAAAGCTAGGCGGCGGGGGAGTGGGGAGGGAGAGCCATCGTTCTCTGGGACGGAACGGAGGCGACCGTTCTTAATGTGAAAACAACCTAAGACTGAAATCTGAGAGTAACACTGGCAACAGTCAATGGGAGTTTAGATTCAGGAGGAAAGTCACATTTAACAGCAACAACTCCCACTCACGTAGATAGTTTATATCACCCCAACTGTATCACTATTGATAAGTTGCTATACAATTTCCAGTGGAGGAATAAATCTCATATAAAACAGAAATGTGCCTGAATCAATCCATATAAGTATGCAATTACAAATTAGGTGAAAAAAGTATCATACAAAATTCCTCAGCAATATTATCTTTGTAATAATACCACTTCAAAATACATTTGTAAAGTAAATGTAAACTGTAGCTTCTGTCCATGGAGCAAGAAACAATAGAACAGCTCTTTCATAATTGCATTTACAGTGAACTGTTCTAGACGACTGGGAAAATGCTTTTAAATGACAGAATCTGGTAGTGTGTAATCCCTCATCTTCATGTGGGTGATGCCCATCTTTGTCCCGTGGCCTAGTGTGAACAGCTTTCCAACCAGACGGCAAGCATTTAGGCTGAACTGCCCTAGTCGGGCAAGACTCGAACAGTCATGTAGTGTGACCTAGGCTTTAACTATTTAGTGATTAACAGCCACCATTCCTTGCCATTATCACTTACTGTGGTTTGACTCCCTTACATGTTGTGGTAACCATTGTAGAAATCTCCGCACCCAGCATCTACTGTATCCTGCGTTCAACAAATCTCCTTAGGGTTAAATCAACAGTGTAGTGGAAGTGAGACTTCTACAATGGCTACGTCTATATACCTTGTTGTATCTTGCCTGGGTTTGTATTCTGTCAATTCACATATCATTGTAGGTCACAGATTGCGAATCCCAATTTCATCTCAGGTCAATGTATTTGTCTGTACTACATGAATGTCAAGGATAAACAAATGTTGGACTGGAGTGGCAGTATAAGTACAGTATGTTTAATGTAAGTGCACAAAGATGGATATTTATTCTGTATTTTTAGTCACCCTTGTAAGTATACAGAACAATAGTTGTGTAAATTCCAGTAAAACAATAATATGGATACACAGCGAGCCTAATGTAGGTTGCAGGTATTATGGATAGCATGTTGATACATGAGACATGAGTAAAAGTCTGCTGTTGATCCTTTCAGGAATGCGTCAAGCCAAATGTAGCTCATTCACATGACACTGTTGTACAGTGGCCAGCGGTGCTGCGCTTTTATGGTGCAACAGTGTTTACCTGTCATGTTACGGTGTACTGCATCTCTAGAAACCGCACCTTTGAATGCAAATGACTGTCAAATAAAAGATATGATTGGGCCTTGTTCAGTTGGAGAAGCTGTCAAAGTACGTGAAATGCTGAGTGGGCTGAATCACTATATTGAACGATACCCCACCCATCTGACATGTACATTCACTCACGGTTATATATGTTGTGTTGGAAGAAAAACAACCCAGTGTTATCTCAGTCACTCCTGTTATCTGAGTGTGTTCGGTCACATTGCATTCTGTCACCATACTGACATATAGTCGTAACATAAAGCATCACAGTGGCTATGAACAGGGCTGCTGTATTCGAGCTAGCCACTGATGATAACCTATTCTTTACAATTATACTATTTCAGACGAGCTAAATTGTACTATGCGTTTTACAACACGTGTTTACAAAAGATGTAGCTGTGAGATGTAATGGTGATCTACTTTGTTGCGACATCATTATCTATCTAAGTTCCAGTAATCTAGGTGGAGCTTAAATACACAACACAGCCATCTTGGCAGAACCAGGAATAGGTCATTCAAATAACGACATTCCAAAAGTACATAGATACACAAAATGTATAGATACCTCACACAGACTTGTGGTCAAAAAGGAGATAAAAAATAACAAACATACTGTATATTCACACACTCATCCTGAATAGTTTGTTTTCATGGTTGACATGAATTGAAGTCAGAATAACTCATAATAATAATTTTGGAATGAATGCACGGTCCAGCGCACACAACGTTTTCTGAATCTCTAAATTGGGAAAAGGCGGTGTGTGTACACTAGATGTCAGTGTCAAATAAAGCCTGTTTCCTTGAGCCAGTACTTGCTCAATAGTACTACCACTCAGCAGCAATTCAGATTCCGCCATAAATATCAGAGAAACAAGTGTTGCTTGCAACCAGGGTGTTTACCGGGAGAAAGGCTCACTTCATCACGGTAATCATTTGTGATTCCACAGTCATTTGTGAGTTATCTTTTATGTAAGCGGTGGCCTGCTCACTTATCAAAAAGCTCACTTCTGATGTCATCCAGCAGCATGGGAGCGTCAGGAGCTGTCGCCAGCAGAAAGAGATGACAGACTGTTGTGTTTGATAGCTGACGCTTCAATTAGACAGGCCGCATTTTTGACATGCTACTATTTCGCTATTATCTGCGACACATCTACGGTGGATAGTCTTAGCAGTAGGGCGGAAATAAATGAGGAGGCTGCTTCATTGAAGGTTTGATCTGATAGCTGCCCAGTAACTGCACTTCTGTGATGCTGAAGACACAAGTGGAAAACACCAACAATGTCAACCATCTGATTTTAGTGTTGTCTTATAGCCGGCTGGACAGTGTTAGCCTATACTATACATACCGTAACTATTTGTAACTCTTTTCTTCTTCTGTTATGGCAATGCACAGTATACAAATTATATCTATTTAAAAAACATAGGCAACTTTAAACTGGTTAGTGATATTACCGTGTTTTGACAGCCCAGTCCTCCGAGTCATCCATGGTCGAAAATCAGTTTTGAGCAATTCAAATTCAAATATCAATCATTCAGATTCAGTTCCTAGTGACACATATTTCTGCCCATAAACTTACAGCATTGTCTAGAATTATGGATAATGACATCCGCACAAACAAAATGTTCTCCTAACGAGTTCTCCTGGTGTGAGCGAAGGAAACAAACTACCATGAAACATGTTCAGATCATACTTAATACATAAATGTTCAGATCATACTTCATTCTGGTTCGGTAAAGATGTCCTCTTTAACGTGGGGAAGAGGGAAGGTAAACCATCTCTGAGAACTGAACAGAGACGTATTTTGCTGTGAATGGAGCAAAACTGACTGACATCTCACTCGTGTCTAATTCACTATCCCTATCAACTAGACTTCCCGATAAGTCTGCGTTGTCGTATGTCTAGGTGCTTCACCTCAGCTATTCCTGCAGCTCA
>OMOT01074762.1:8558-20156 GCA_900312575.1 Acanthochaenus luetkenii | reverse complement strand
CCCGAGGTGCCTTCTGGTTTATTTATAAATGAAGTTCACTTCATGTGATCCAATGTAGCTCAATTGTTAGAGCAAGGCACTAAGACTGCCAGAGCAAGGTTCAATTTCCACTGTGGAGAAGAATGTAAAATATCACCCACAGCAAAAAAAAGACACAAAAATCTGTGTCTATGAAACTGGTCTTACATGTATCAGTACATTGGATATTTGGTTTAGATTGAGTTTTTACTGACAAACTGACATCATGACAAATTAGATACAAGCAGCAGTGCTTTACACAATAAAAGAGAAGTTAAAGTACATTCAGCTGACTCAGTGTTTTCTAATCATGGTGCCATAATTTTGCGCTTGGGATGTATTTAATGGGTTACTGTAGCCAAATGGTGGATAAGTCATTGAAAATCTAATCGATAATCGTCTGAAATCGAAAATCGATTCTGAAATCGAATCGTGAACCTAAGAATCGAAATCGAATTGAATCGTGACATCACTACAGATTAACACCCCTACTATGCACCATTCCAATATCACGTCATTGATCACGTGATGATAGCTCTTCCATGCTACACAGGCAAACAACACCTGCGGTGCGATCGGAGAGTGTAACGTTAGTCAGTGCTAGCAAAATGTCAGCAACATTTGACACTGGAAAATTCCAACAGTAAATCGGCGATGTGCACAGTATGCAAGGCTTTAGTTTCGAGGTGTGGAAGTAGTGTTGCCAAGAACCTGCCATTGCTCTTGAATAGGGCTGCAACGATTAGTCAACATAATCGACGACGTCGACGCAGAACTTGTGTTGATACGTAGTATAAAAACAATCAGAGAGCCGGTAACGTTCATTCAAAACCGCACAAATGTTCACTTGTAACTGCAATTCACTACAGGAAGTGCTGGGGGCAGTATCACTTCCATTGTCTGCATTCTGTACTAACGACAAAGAAGAAAAGAGAGTATGAACGACGGCAGAAAGGAGAGAATGAGGGTGATGAAAAGCCAAAAAAAGCGAGACCCAAGACTTCCCAAAGTCTAGGAGTATTTCACAGACGACAAGCCAAACAAGTTAGTTAAATGCAGAATATGTCAAGCAGAATTGGCATTCCACGGCAGCACTCGGTATTGGCCAATCTGCTAGTTCAGGCATCAAAATTGGTATTGGGAAGAAAAAAACGTTATCAGAAAGGATGTGTGACGATGTTGGTTCATCTAGGAGAGTTGACCCGCTGCTCTACGAAAACAGCCTTAGCCTTACCGTCTCCATCCAGTAGCGGTCAAGGTCATTGTGTCTCTGCTGTTTGTTGAGGGTCATCAGCCATCGACCTCCCAGCTTGTTCCTGTCGTCTTCCCACATCGGCTTGATCCCATCCTGGCACACAATGTGTACAAAGACTTGAAATACTGTTGTTGATGCTAGTTTCTTAATAGAGCAGCTACAGATTCAGGAGGGCTAAGTGTGATCATGCTTTCTTAAAACTATTATCGTGACCATGAATTTGCATTTAATATGTTCATCTCTGCTGCTCAAATTTCTCAACAATTTTACATGATGAAAATATAGATTGTGAACAAAAGCAAAACAATATTCTTTGTATAATAAAATAATCTGATTACATTTGTGAAAGGCCTTACCTTAAATAAGCAATAATCACAGCCAAAGCCAAGCTTGCTTGGTTGCTGTATGTGGTTGTATAATCTGCAAGAAAAACAGATTAGTGTCACACCAAAATGTTGGCTTCAGAGCCAATACCAGAATAACCCCACCACAGTTATCAAAGTAAGATCTGACTAGTACCAAAATGTTGTATTGTGTTTCTTTGTCTTTACTTAATCCTTACTTGTGTGCTTTTCAGTCACTGAGTGAAATACAAAACATATGATGTATATAAAGAAAGCCCATTCTTTTGAATCATCCCCTTTTTAAACTCTGTTGATGACAATATCATGATTACATTTCAGGGTTAGTGGAGAACACTTACGCCCAAAAGTCTTCAACTGTGTCAAACTTGGAGATGAGACGCAAGTTCTCTGTCCAGCTTTTGCTCTTGTCGTTTTTGAAATACCACAGGGCCCATCTAAGAGAGGAAAACAACACTCACTTAATATTCATAGGACAATTAGGGTTGTTCGATGGCCAACATTTACACATCGCCCAATCAAACATCTCCGATGGCATTGGGGGCAGGGAGCCCAAGGGACTTTTGTTCATTAAGGCCTGCCAGGCAGCGGCCTCCTGCAAGGCTGCCAATCGCCGGCACGCCGCATTCTGCAATGAGCAAACCGCAAGTGATGAGCAAACCGCACAAAAAAGAACTCTACATCGTCACTTGACAAAAATGACATCGGCACTGACACAGCCCATTGCTGAATGTCCTGGCAATGTTCAGGATGAAACTCTCTATCCGAGAGCCTAAAACCAGAATGCTAGGTTTACACTCCCCAGGCTAGAACAGTAGCTGGGGACAACCTTCACCTAAGAGGCTGGGCTGAATAAGCTGAATAGCCTAGAAGTGACTTACTATGTGGTCTACTATTTCCCCACCAACTCTACAGTGCTACTGAATAGGTTGTCACCAGCCTGATAACGTTTTTAAAAAAAAGAAAAAGTGAATGACAACCGTATCAACACTGATATGTAGGAGGCTAAGCAAATGTCCATATCTTCATAATAGGGCTGTGCAATATGGACAAAATCTTCTATCACAATATGGGTAATTTCATATCACGATAATGATATATATATCACGATATAGTACGTTTTCTGTAAATTTGATGAAGAATTTGTCTAGACCTCTATGGCTGTGTATCACCACTCCCAAATTGATTTGATTTAGTATCTATTCGGTTAGGGATGTTTCAGTTACAATACCAAATTTGCTTGGATATGAAAGAGATTCTCAGAGAACTAATGCTGTAAATTGTATAAGGAACCCTCTAACCTGGTACATTATTAAATATTACATTACAATTTACATTAAGAATTGACCCCAAAGCAGTTACATTAATGTACTTTTTATTTAACATGACCAACACACTACAGCAGTGTATCAGAAGAGAAACCACCAAAAGAAACATATATTGACTAATACGTAAAAGTAAACCCACAATCAGAAATTGAAAAAGGCTCTGAATTGCCTTTGAAAATAGTGCAGGAAATCAGTGCTTTTTTTAGGAACATGTTGAAAAACAGTCTTGTAAAACCTCTGGACATTGTAAACTGTTAAGTCCATGAAACTAAAATCCCTTCATGACTGCTTTCTCACAGGCTGTCTTCAACACACCTGGGAACTGGGGAGTTTCCCACCTCATAGTGGGAACTATGACGCTTGTGTGACACAACTGCATTTTTGATTAAAAATAACTTTTAAATCAATACTTTTCAAAGGGCATCGATACCAAATGAGTAGTATGCGATTATCGATCCACCCATCCCTAGTGAATAGTCCTTAGCCGCATCATCAGCAGATGGTTACTGTAAAACGATGATGGAGACTAAACGGTCCAGATTACATACAGAGCCAATGATCCATCGCATAAAACGTTTTTCTGGTTGTAAATCAGTGGAATAATTTGCGCGACTGAAAACTGTTGTTTAACAGGCAAAAAAATGCAACATAGTTTTGTTCTGTGTCACGCTGCTCCTTGTTTGTTTGTTTGTTATTCCCGTCCACGAGTGGAGAACGTAAAGCAAGGTCGGGAATGACGTACAATACTGCCGTAAAGCAGTTCTGCAGCTTTTTTGTGGCAATGGCGAGAGGAAAATATCCACGATAGACATTTTTCTATCTCCCCATGATATATATCGTCATATCGAACATCCCTACTTCATAATAGGAACAACTAGGGAAGGCCTTGACATCTCATAACATGAAAACAACAAAATAGCCTAAGCCAGAGTCCTATTAACTGAACACAGATATAGGGCGCTTTCACATTATGGACCCGGGGCCATTTCCGAGCACGATTCCCCCCAAAGTCCGGATCGTTTGGTTAGTGTGAACACTGCGTTCTGTCCCCGGGATCGGATCGCTGAACGATTCAAGTGTGAACACAACCGTACCGTATGTGTGCAGCCGATCTCAACCTCCGAACACCGCACACATACGTGATAAAGTAGGAAGGCAGGCGAGAGGGTCTTCCTGCTGTATCGGAGTGTTGCTCTCATCTCTCTCAAGTGTGCTTGGGAATGGAACAGCATGGCTGGCAGGGGAGTGGGGACTATCGTTCTTGGGGACGGTCTGGAGGCAACCGTTCCTAATGTGTGCCTATTTCACCGCAGAACACAACAGCTAGTCAGAATGGCATGCATATCAATGCAAAATAACAGAGAAACCAGGCCATCCTCCGCCCTACAAATGCATCCATTGTTTATGACGGGGGCCATTATTCTTTCATCTATTCCCAGGAAGGGTATGCCTAGTGGGGGAGGGATGAGGGCAGAGAAAGGGCATCAGCTGAACCCTGTGCCCCCCCCACTACAACAGTAACCAACCCTTAACCCCAACCATGTGCAGTAAAGACCCATGTAATATTCAACAAGGCCAAATCAGAGGATGAGACCCAAGCAGCACAGACTGACACTAGAGAAAAGTACTGGCTACCAGAGTGACACAAATATTACACAACACTGGTGCAGACATGAGACAGCACACAGGCGTGATTTCCTCTGGTGAACCCAGCTGAGGACACAGACGGACAAGTAAACAAACATTCCAGAATAGGTAGTGTATGATGGATTCAACCAATACTGGTAATTACTGCGGAGGAGATTTGAAGTTACAACATACAAATACACACAAATACCACACACCATATAACTGATTCTTTGTGAAAGACCCATTAAGCTTAACATGATCCTTCTTCTAGTAGTGATATCAAGAAATGTGGGACAAGGTCCACATTTCATTAAATTTGAGGAGTGTAATCTTAAGCAGACTTAATTAATTGTAATGATATTCAATATAACACATTTGTTTGATGTTGATCTTTACATAAATAAATAAAAAAGCACATGTAAATGTACAAAGCACATTTGATTCAATCAACAGCACACCACTAGAGAACACAAGGATAACAATATTTTTTATTAAACATGCATCCTCAGTGTCATTGGAGAGAAACAATTTTGCCATGCTATCTAGTCTGGAGCCTAACGGTACCAAAACAAACAGTGCTTCCCACCCAAACATTATAAGGAGAAAGTCTAAGCAACTAGGTTGAAATGCCATAGCAATAAGTAATATACTAGTATTATAAAATCAGTAAACCACCTTTGTGTGTGGCCAAAAATGAAAACATAAACCCACAGCGCAGGAATAGAAACGTGTCACTTCCACCAAATAAGATTAAGATTAAATATGTTTTCATTAGTGCCTAATAAAAACGAAGGACACTTTCTCCTTTCAACATGTTTAACAATGTAAGAATGCAATGTGCTGTCCAACATCACAGTTGTTTGATCCATACCTGTTTTGCAAGGGGTGCTTAATATATTGCTCAGGCTTCGCAATCACAGGGCTGTCAGTTTGGGGTTCTTCAGTATCAGCTGCTTTCTGCGGAAAAATACGTAAGAGAAAGAAAACCATAAACTAAGATGCCAATTGTCAATTCATAATCGCATATATCAAATGAAAATTAAAACCTATTATCTAATTTGAATACGAAAGCTATTCATTTAAATACCTAAGTTAATTCATTTTCTCTCCCGATTGGACAATAGTCGTTATACAAAGCACAAAATTAGCAAGCTAACTAACGATACCCACCAAGACACAGCAGCAAACGCTGTCAGCAAAGCCATTCAGTCCTGTCGCATTATTTAACTGTTGATAATGTCACTAACTTTACTATCTGGCCAAATAGCTAGCGCTAGGTTGGTAAAACCAGCCAATGAGAAACTTCAACACGACACTGGGCTAGTTAACGTTAGCTAGCATGAGTTTTAGCAGACGCGCTAGCTAGCAGCCACACACGTGTCCAGATGTCACGGAATTAATTGATACTACCACAATATGCGCGCTTACAAGCACTAACAGTGTCTTCGACATCATCCTAGGGTAGTAACTTTAATATCGGGGTACATTCAAACGAATCAATGAATGGAGTACGACTGAACGATATCATGTCAGTCCCTCCCTGCCAACAAAGTCAGGCAATGCCACCCCCCTTATTCATCACATTGCATGCTAACGTTAGCTAGAATCCACGCGAACTGACCCATCAAAACAACAAAGCAGCCAACAATAGTGTGTGTGGATCCAGTTACACCACATTATGTGACATCGTCGTGGAATATGATCAATTTTTAGCCTCTCCTTGTGCGCTAGTAGAATGTTCCATTCCATGGTAATTACCTCTGTCTCCCTTACCGGCTCCGATGTCGCCATCTTGACAGTTGAAATTCTCTGGCCGTTCGGCGCTGCTGCGTCACAAACCAACCAGTCACAAACCTACGGAAGCCTTTTCAGTTCAAACGCGTTTGATTTAAAAAGTCCAGAGACAAATAGTAAAGGACAGAACCACCCTGAGCCAACATGTCTTTCGTCTTGACATGTTTTGTGTGTGGACATGCAGACGGCTTAAAGGTCAACAGCCTTGGTATAGAGATGCAGTTTATAGTTTTGACTCTCTCCACCAGAGTTTCCCAATTGCTTGATCTGGTTTGGAAATGCAGCGGCAACGTATTCGAATGACAGTACTATCGGGTATGGTTTGTAGTAACTATGGTGAAGACAGGCAGACTGTTTGTATCGATAGACAGCCCCGTAGTGTAACGCACAACGAAACAAGGGATGGTCTGATGGTCCTTTGCAAAACGGGCCACAAGAGCACAGTTATCTGCAACCAGCAGCTCAACAACTCACTCCTCAGATGGTTTGGTGGTTACGTGGCGCCTGCTGATATTGAAGAGGTTTCCATCCTCCCTGAAGTCCACTGCAACTTTGCTGCTGTCCTCACTTTCTTTGTGGCACAGCGGAGTGACACACAGAGGAACGATCTCACAGAGTACAGGGGCCACGAAGCATGCAGCCTGGCCACATACGATCACTTGAGTGGCCAGATGTCACCAGGATGCTCCAACAAAGCTCCCTGCTCACAATGTCACTTCTCACTTCAGCAAGACACAATTATCCACCACACACACACACACCAAATAACTGATTCGTTGTAAACGTCCAATTACGCTTCATGTGATCCTACAAGCAGTCGTGATCGAGATAAGGCCCCACACCGTGTTAGATTTGAGGCAATAATGACTAATTTACGTAGATTTAGCTGAACTGAAAGGATGTTACTAATTAATTAACTAACTAAGTTTACTCATTTTGTTTGATGTTGTTAATTTTCTTTACATTTGGCCAAAATCTTGAGCTCACACCACAGCAAGTTAGTCATCTCAGTGAGTTATTGGCCATTTTATTATTATTATTATTTTAAACACTCACTGGAGAGGAAAAATGACATTTTATCAGTTCCGGGGACTAATTGTACCAAAACAAGCTGTGATTCACACTGGAACATTTAGAAGACAAAGTCTAAACAACTGGGTTGAAATTCCATTGCAGTGAGTCATATGCTAGTAAGGCAATATTTATAAACCACCTACATGTGTGGTCAAATGCGAAGACAACCCATGGAAGAGTGGTCAAATAAGATGACCCAGATTTGGCCTGATAAATATGGATACTTCATCTTTTTTATAAATAGTCTGAATATATTGTGAGCTATACTATTAACTAGCTATGATAGTATTCGCTGCTTAAATAGAGAATGTAAAAAGGCTGAGCGCAGATGGAAAAACACAAAATCTTCAAGTTCATTATCAATAAATGAAAAAACTCTGGAATTCACTTAACCAAAACATTAAAGATGCGAGAGCTGCCTACTACACTGATTAGGACAAATAAGCATAATCCTAGATTTTTATTTAGCACCATAAACCGTCTGGTGTCTGAAAGCCCAGCTCCTGTTACCTGTTGTGGAGTGGTTTTAGTGGTTTTAGCTTTCTTTGTTGATAAGGTTAATGGTATTAGGTTAAATATAACACCTTCTTCTCCTTTCTCTGACTTAGCTAGAGGATCCTCTTCTCTCTTGTTCCAATTTTCTCAAATTTCGCTGCAAGAGCTGTTAGATACAATATCACATTGTAAACGAGTCCCTCACTTCTGACCATGTCCCTGATTATTTTAAGCGAGCCACTGTACAGCCTCTCTTTAAAAAAAACCAACCTAACCTGGATCCAAATCTTCTACAGAAGTATAGAACCATTTCATAATTAGCTTTCATCTCCAAAGTGCTTTTTAAAAAAAGAGTCACTAAGCAACTCCTAGAGCTTGTGGAAGGTAATAATATATTTGCCACCAGCAGCACAGCACTGAGACAGCTTTACAAAAGATATACTCATGCGTGCTGATGCGCGTGAATGTTCCATCTTAGTGCTACTTGACATCTTAATTGACAGACTTCGAAAATGGGTTGGTTTAACGGGGAAGGCCCGTTATGTGTATGTTTTTGTGTGTATATAGGCATTCCTTAAGTGAAATGTCACTTACTTACTTCATCACTAATTGCATGCACACTTACACAAACACACACAAACAACAAAGAATACAGAAATTGATGATCTGGTCCAAAATATAAATACGACTTTATTTCACAATCCAAAAGAGATCAGTCATCCATAAAAGGAATGCTAAATTGAGTCTCTTCTCAAGTCTAAAATGGATATACGTTCAGCAACGTACAGTAATTCAGTTTCAAAATAAGCAAGATCATCCATTGTCTACACACCATTAACAGTACAGTAAAAACAATCTGGTTCACATACATATTTACAAATATTTCTACTAATAAAAACCTCAGATTTTTGAATGCTGGTGCTTGTTAGTTCCTTGTTGACACAAAGACTTTCAATGTAGTTGCGTAATGTGGATCGGGAATTTCTCTGTAAATCAAAAGAATGTGATGTTCAAAATGTCCTGTCTGAATCAGTTGACTTGAAACTGTTTACATTCATTGCATTATGTGTGTATGTGGTGACTGTGTGCTGTGTGTTGCACACATTTTCCCATATTACACCCATTTCAGAATGGTTGGCGAGTTTGGTTATGGAAGACTTTTGAACTCTAGATGGACATGTTTACGATAATTCACTTTTTATTTGTAGTCACAACAAATGATGATTCAGGATACAGGACACCAATGCGTCACAGTTTGGTGTCAGCCAGTAAGTATGCAAAGAAATGCCTAAACTACCATTGTATGGAATCATATAGCAGATCAGTGTGTGCTGAGTTTGCAAAGAACACCATGCCATCACCTCTCAGTATATACCCAGGCTAAGTCTTTGAATGCACCATGTCCTATTAGCACCAAAAGGAAGTAAAAGGATGTAAAAGACCAAAACATTTCTCACAGAAAATGTTGTGCCACCAGTGTTAGGGTGAGTACCAGTTCAACTTCTGTATAGTGTATGTTGAAACTTCAATGACATGTTCTTAAATACGGAGAGCTTTTCTTTCAAGGGTAATAAAAAAAATCCTGATTCACCAAGAGTTGACACCAACTCTGTATGCCTTATTCAGACCCTGTAAAAAAGCAATCTGTAAACAAAGTCTTCACGAGGACTGAGCACCCGAAATAATCTTAGGATATCGTCTGAGTGGGATCTGACTGCTATGTATGAGTGGTTTTCCACCAAAAGCACAGAGCAGGCAAATAAGAAATAGTTTAGTTAGTTTAGCATTCACTAACATGGATGTGTGTTCATATCCAGAGTGAGGTCATACAAAACTGGCACTATTCTGTAGAGACAGATGACACATTGTCAGAGGTCTCATTAGCACCATACAAAATGTATAGTAATGTTTGAAAACATTTCAATCCTATGATTTCACTTGTGTCCTATAAACACTTTTAATTCAATTCCAGAAAGTGAACATAAGTGCCAGTAATAATAAGCACTTAATTGTTGCAGCATTTCATGATTCCTCATTATGCTAAGTTTTTGAATGAGACTGAATTTCATTAGATATGTATGCCATTTTCATTAGTTGTAGCTCAATCAAATCAAAGAGTACAAATCAGATACATCAAATTAAAGAGTACAAATCAGATGACTGCAGAAACATTGTAAAAGAAAAGAGGTTTCACGCCCAACTGTCATATATATCTCTGTCTGTACATACAGGCCTATGGATCGGGACCTTTTTCAAGTTAGGTTTTGTAAAATAAAAAAAGTGCTTCTTAATATGCCATACATATCTGTGAATAAAAGACAAACCATCCAGACTTATAGAAAACAACAAAACAAATAAGCACATTTCCTTCATCAACTGCCAATATGATTCAGAGGCAGCAGAAGGAAAAGCACAATGCTACATGTGACATAATCTGTAGTAAATGTATGCACTATATTAGTCTTATTTTTTACATCATGTGATGTAAGGTGTTTGCTTAACAAAGGTTACAGTGAGGATGGCACCAATTTATAAGCCAACAGAATTCATAATTGGCTGAAATAAAGAGCATAGACCTAACTGTACAACATCAATTCTGAGAGCCAACACATAATGCAGGTTAACATAGGAATCTTGCAGTAAACAGGCTTACACCAAAAATTAAATAGAAATTGTTATGATCAGAATAAATAATCACATCTTTTTTGTTCTTAATCATGTATATAAAACCAGTTTAAAAATGTCTTTAAAATGGTTAAAAGCACCATCTCTTCACAATAAAAACCAACACCGAAACTCACAGTTAAAAAGCCCATAAACTTTGGTCTTCCTCATCACTTTGAAGGTAGAGATGAAGAAAGACGAAGTGAATAAACAGATATTAGAAAAGCACAATGAAAATGACATATAAAAACAAGAATAGAAGTCTGAAGTTGATTGAGGTAAGGCAGAAGCACAGGGTGTAGGAGTTTTCTGTGTGAGTGTGTGTTTGCATGTAGGTTGTGTGTGTAAAACACACTGACTAAGTCCAGCGATTGTAGGGGCCCGTGACATGGGTAAGAGCATAAGGAGACACAGTGATGACACCATCCAGTGGAAGAGTCCATGCTTGACGGGTGGGAACTTTCAAGATCCTCCCCGTCTCCTCTGTCTCCTCCTCTTCCTCCCCCTCTAGCTCCATACCTCCAGCTCCTTTTCCCATTTTCGCCATCTCTTTGCTCGTGCTTTGCTCCATCCCTAGTCTCTCAGCCTCCTCTTCCCTCTCCCGGTCCCGCTTGGCCATTTTGGCATCCCACACAGCCATCCCGTGGCCCGGCTCGTTCAGGGACTTGTGCTGGTAGAAGACCAGGGAGATGCGGGTAGGGTGGCTGCGGTTGGGCCTGAGGATAGGGGTGGTGGCATGGAGCTCCCGCCGGGCGCACTCTATCAGGATGGAGCCGTGCGACGGCGCCACAGCGACTCCGCCTATGTCATTGTCCAGGAAGTTGTGCTCACTGTCTGACCATACCTCTTCCTGCTTAACGTCCTCTGGTTCAAGGGGGGGTGTCTGTGGGGGCAGGGGGAGAGCTGAGAGAGGCGTGAGGCCATGACCCCTGACCTCTGCCCCGACCTCCCCTGAACCCCTGTGGAGACCGTTGAGCCT
>OMOT01074760.1:47084-76973 GCA_900312575.1 Acanthochaenus luetkenii | reverse complement strand
TTGCTTTCTTGAAGAAATCTTGTTGCCTCAGTAGACATGTTTTAAGTTTGGCGACCCGGTCCTCTCGCTCATCTCCCAGGTATTTTGCATACTCCTCAGCATGTCTAGTTGAGTAATGACGTCTGATGTTATACTCCTTGTGCACCGCAACTTTATCCGTGCATATTAGACATGTTGGGATGTCCCTGTGCTCAACAAAAAAATATTCCGTCTCCCACTTCTCCTGAAATTGTCTGTGCTCATCGCCAACCTTTCTCTTCACGGCAGGTTTTGAAAAAGACATGACTGGGGCTGGGTGACAAAAAACGTATAGCACTGGGTGACAGTCCCGAAACATTAGCTAATTTGTGTTGTTGTCACGAGCCTGAGCTATGGTAGCCCACAGTGTCAAAAAATATAAAACGCCCAGATGCATGTGAGAAAATTTGCGGGCTGCACTAACACCAAACTTTTATTTCAGGCAGGGGGCCACAAAATATCATTCCGCGGGACGCAATTGGCTCCCGGGCCGTGAGTTTGAGACCCCTGGATTAGAGGCTTGCAGATTTCTACGTCACTAAGTTAAATCACAACTATTATTGTACTGTTGTGATGTGATCTACTCTGGCAAATGTCAAGTAGCCTATCAGAACACATTGTACAGGGTCTGTTTATTCAATGAAAATATTTGTAGGAGACGAAATACATATTTATTGCAAATACAACATAGGCTACACGTCTAACAGCTTTACATTAACAATGCTTGTGTGTAGTATGTATATGATGTAGTTAGTATATGATGTATGTATAATAATTTATCCTTTATTGTCACACACATGCACAGAGCACCGCACACACTTGAAATTATTCTCTGCATTTAACCCATCACGAATCCCCCCCGGATACACACAAGTAATTGCACAACACACACATGCTAGGGGGGCCCGGAGCAGAGGGCTGCCATTATGGCGCCCGGGGAGCAGGTGTCTTTGGGGTTAGGTGTCTTGCTCAAGGACACTACGACAGATTTATCCCCGGGAGGAGCTGGACTCGAACCGCCGACCTTGCGGTTGCGGGACGGGAGCTCTACCTCCTGAGCTACTGCCGCCCCCTATGTATGACAGATGTATGTATACGATGTAATTAAGTACATGACGATGTATATGTAGTATGTATATGATATGTAAGTCGCTTTGGATAAAAGCGTCTGCTAAAATGCTGGAATGGAATGGAATTAAGCCACACAGTCACATGGGTTTACTGATGAAAATCGAATAACTTAGTTTTTGTCTAGGCGATGGTTCTTGCTACTCTTGCTGAACATTTACCTTCACACCTGTGATGGTGAAGCTGGCCCAGGCTCTGGCTGCAGACAAAGTAGCACTGAGGAAATGAGCACAGGACTTGTACAGGCCAAAATACTGAAGAAATGAAATAAACGTTTTGGCTCACCAGCCACGACTTGCTGGTCAACCCCACTAGAGCTGAAACACTGGTGTCAATAAATGTTTTTTTGGCTAAATTAAATATTGTCTTTTCCCTTAATCTTCTTCTCAGAGTGTACCAGAATGCCACATTTGAAGATGATATTGAGAAACAAAATCTTTGCGTGGGGGCATGCCCCCAGACTGGGTTTGGGGTTCGCGGGGTTGTCACCTTTTTTTTTTTTTTTCCTCTGATGAGTTTTCAGGTATGAGAAAGCTCAATACTGAACCGATCGCTGTGTCAGTTTCATAGTAGACAGTTCGTAAATAGGGTCAAAGTTCCAAAATAGCGAACTTATCCTTTGAATACCTTAAGCCACACCTACAGACTAAACCAAACTACAAAGACAAAAATGTACTTAACTAAATACTTTTCCACACCATAAAAAGTTTAACATACAATATTATAATGCAGGCATAATTACAAATCAGAATTGACCATAAATAATAAGCATAAACTGAGATCAAAACTGATACAAGACACACAGTGGTATCAAGCATTAGAACATGCTGGGATGTAGATTGAAAGGCACATATAAAGCTCTATTTAGTACCCATGGAAATCAACAGCCAATAGGGGTATAAGAAGCAGCCAACTCCACTCCCTTGCGTTGCGAATGAGTATGACTAATAAATACTGAACATTTGATCTGAATATCTCTACTGATCGTTATTTCAACCATGTTGCAACATTTGAATACTGTCCGGGAACAGTGGGAAGTGTTGAACATAGTTAAGTAGTTGCATTGTGGTACGTGCAGTCACCACAATAGCAAGACAGGGGGACAGGAGTGTTTGTCAATGGATGCATATTCGTATATGTCCTTGTGAATATGAGTGTGCTTTACCAAGTGCTGACTTCGCTGTCGCAGACTGCTAACCCTAAAAGCATTTATTTACTCTAGAAATGTCAAAGGATAGTTTTTGTGTCCCATGGTCTAAATAATGTTTCATAGGTTTTTCCACACTGCCAAGAATAAAATTATTTGGGGAAACGGAGTACTTGTAATTTCTATATTGGCGAAAGTATTTTCCACTAGCAGCTTCAATAGAATATATACCCTTAGAATATGGTATACTGTCCATCCCAAGCAGAAATGTGTTTGATGTGTCTTCTCCAGTCTCCATGCTGTGTCCATTCTTAGAGGACCATAAGGAAGACATCCTGTGTGGTCCAGTGTGGCTGGCTAGTGGCCTGGACCTCTCTGGCCATGCCGGCATGCTCAGCCTCACCAGCCCCAAGCTGGTCAAAGGTAATACCTTTTATGCAAAGTGACTGGGCCTGAGTGTGACTGACCTGCTGATAAGACAAAATTAACAAGGCTATCTTTTTACTGCTCCAAAAATAGCCTAAAATGTCCATAACATTTCTCCAAAATGCTCATGTAGCATAATCCAAATGTTTTGTAATCATAATTGCACTGTGGGTTCCGGCAAAGGGGGGCCATTGGAGCCCACCTGCCAAATGTTTGCTCTAGGACGGAAGAACATTTTTGGGTCATGGAATAGCTCCAGCTTGGTTATAGAAAGTCATGGGAAAGTTGTGCAATTTTACATCAGGGCCATGGTGGGAACCTTGTCTAACCTAGTGACCAAAATTGAAACAATCAGGCACAACATTGCCCCTACTCAACTGGCCCCTCCACCCGACAATGCCACCTACGATGGCCGAAACCTAGGATGCTTTGCTGAGGTCATCCAAGCCGAGCTATCGGCCATAGTTCACAAAATAAACTCTTCCACTTGTTCCCTGGATCCCCTACCACCACTTTTGAAAATGTGCCTCCCAGCCACTGTCCACACCATGACCCAGATAATAAACCGCTCCTTGTCCACCGGTGAAGTTCCACCACCCCTCTAACTTGCAGCTATTAAACCTGTGCTAAACAAGCACAACTTGGATCCAACTACTGCCCTATCTCAAACCTGTCCTTCCTGCCAAATGTCCTGGAAAAGGTTGTCACCCTACAGCTGCATGATCACCTCCAGTTCCACCATCTCTGAGACGTTCCAGTCTGGCTTTAGACCCTCCCACAGCACAGAGACTGCCCTGGTGAGGGTTCTAAATGACTTTCTCATGGCATCTGATTACGGTTCTTCCAGCTTACTGATCCTGCTTGACTCAAGTGGTGGATCATCACATTCTGTGTCAGCACCTCCGGGAGGTGGGAGTTAAAGGGTGGGCTCTCGACTTCCATTCCTACCTCTCGGGGATGCAGGAATATGTGATGCTGGGGAACTTCACCTCCAGCACAAGACGCGTTACCTCCGGCATCCTCCATGCTTAGTAACATACTGCGAAGCCATGACATCAAATTTCACTCATATTCTGATGATACCCAAATCTACCTCCCCTGACTAACACCTGGCTCTCACCCAGGCTACCAGAGTCCTTGATGACATCCGCCACTGGATGAGTAGAAACTCCATGCAGCTAAATGGCAGTAAGACCGAAGCCATCCTCATTGGCACCCCCCATCAAACCAAACAGGCCGGTATTACCGAAATTACTGTTGACAATCATTCCATCCCCCTCTCCTCACCTGTCACCAGCCTGGGTGTAAAGTTGACTCATCACTGTTGTTTGATGCCCACATAAAAACGGTCTGTCAAACCTCCTTCCATCCTCCTGGGGAACATTTCCAAACTTAGACCCTCACTCTCCCAATCCGATGCTGAAAGACTGGTCCACGCCGTTGTCAGTTCCCGCATCGACTACTGTAACTCTGCTGGCAGGCCTTCCCTCCAAAGCCATCCAGAGGGTACAGTAGGTCCAGAACAGTGCTGCCCGTGTCCTCACCAAAACCCGGACAAATCTGCAAATCACCCCTCCTCCGATGGCTGCCGATAAACAAACCAGTGTATAAACTTCCAAGATTCTCCTGCAGGTCTACAAGGCCATAAATCACTCTGGCCCGACCTAACTCCGAGACCTCTTCTCCCCTCAATCTGCATCCAGGTCACTTGGGTCTGGCAGCCATAGGGCACCATGCTTTTTCCACACTGGGGCCATGCCTTGGAATCAGCTGCCAGGATCCATCAGGGCCTCACTCTTCAAAAGCAGCCTTCCACTAGGGCCCCGTTGTGCTGCTCCTGCTTTTATTACTTTAGCTTAGTATGGTCCATCTATAATGCTTGCTAGGTTGCGTTGCTGCTATATATGCGCTTATAACCTTGTATTTTCTCTCCTGCTGTGAAGCACCTTGAGATGTCGTTAGACTTTAAAGTGCTATATAAATGATTATAATAAAGGGGTCAATGTTGTAATTAAGGCTTTAATTACAAACAAACTTTAAAAAATGGTGACAGAATGCTTAATTGAATCCTCAAATTATTTACCAAAGTTTATTGAGAACCTTCATACAAAAATCAAACCATGGTCGCAACAGGGGTTATTTAAAAAGAAGTAATAATTCCCTGTTGACAAAAGATGCTTTTGGCATTTTTAAGGCCTACTAACCCAACACATTTTAGGAACTCAATGCAATTATTTTTTATAAATCTAAAAATGTCGATGCAAACAAGCAAATAAGACCGCTTCAGAGGCAGACAGTAATGATATTTAAAAACATACAGAACTGTAGCTACCTGCAAATTAGTTCTCAGTGGTAGTTTACGACACAAACCCACAAAGAATTAGAAATACAACTCAAAACTGCCTAATTCTCAATAGTAGATAAACAGAGGCAATTGTTTTATTATTCACAACCAACTAACTTCAATGCATCTGTTTCAATGAGATTTCAAAGTATGCAAATAAATGTATGTACATTCACTTATTAATAAGCTTCTTGCAGGTAGTACTTATCGACGTGCCGGCATTAATAGCTGCTTTGCGGTTACTGAATCAGGGAAAAGGTTGTGGTAGGTTGGTAAGGGAACGTACGCAGCCGTTATCATTTTGCCTAGGAGTGAAGGAATAAGACACCATTAAGACCTGGAAAGACTTGCCGATATTTTACACCACTGTTAATTTCTAAAGATGTATTAAAAAATAAAAGTTAAAGAAAATTAACACGGATACATACCAGCAAACCAGCGTCCATGAAGTGCATTTACAGTAGCCATCGCTGCTGGTATTGATGGGCATTTCACATACACATTACCCTGTGAGAAAGAACGGATAGGGATGGGTTATTTTTAGTCTTGATGTTCATGTTCAAATTAAAGAGCCAGGTGGAACCTTTGGCACACAAATGAATTTTCTCCAGATAACCTCAGACCAGTGCACGTAAAACATAACAGAACATTTTGTATGCCTCAACTCACCTGAGAGGAGTTCTTGTCAACATAAATGTGAACAACTCCTCCGTGCTTGTTGCACTCCTCAATAACATCATCTTGGATCTCAGTATCCCAGCCAGGCTCATTTTCCCTGGAAAACATGTTTAGTAATGTTAGAAATCCAGAGGCTTCAAAACCGCTATGGTTGTTAAGCTTCATGGAACCGGCTATACAACGGATAACATCAAGCAGTTTTATCGCTTTGGTGCATTACAAACATTTTGTCTAAGCTACCAAAATAATGACGTGCTTACGATTGTGGGTTGAACAGGTTGGACAGCTGAAGGCAGTGTGTGGCCAGTGGCTGTGATGGGAGGTTCATGGCCTGGTTCTGAGCATGGGCTAGAATACCTGCATACAATGAACAATGATCAGTTCCTCAATTTTCTACAACAGCCACCGTCAGAAAATCCTAAATGACGATATCTAGAATCTCACCTGCTGACATGTTTCCAAAGGACATGGATCCACTCATCTGCAGTGCCTGCTGTGCAGCAGCAGGAATCTTCAGACCAGTTCCTATGGAGAGAGAACAAGGGTTATCGCCAGCTTCATTTAAAGAGAATGTCACTGAATTTGACATTCTGAAAATATTATCCATATACCGATGGACAGCTAAAGGATACTGACAGTTTTTCTCTTCTTCTGAATGTTGTGGCATTAACTACCATACATGTAGACACGGTTTTCATGCCAACACATTTGTCCGGGTTCAATTTAATGAAAGATGTTCTCCCATGTGAGAGTACAAACTTCTTGTTTTGGGGGGTGGGGTTTGTTGTGCAGCCCTATAGTTGACACATAAAAATGATGCAGGCAGTTCATAAGTTGTGAAGCATGTTGTAACTGACCCTCAGCTAGTCTAGCCATAAGCTGCAGACGCCCTGTGGTGCCAAGGTCAATGCCAGTCCTCTCTAGCTCATCGTTGTCCAGGAAAGAGCTGGCCGTTGATGCGTCTGTGCGCTCTGTAACATGCCCCACTTTCATCGGCCGCCCAGCTAGCTCAAAGCCATTCAGTTGCTCCAAGGCCTTTTTTGCACACTCTGCATCTGCAAACTTTAGAAAAAAACAAAACATTGTCAAACTAACCACAAAAGCACAGTAGAGACATAGCTGGCAGTACACCACACACACATTTAACATGCTGTAATTACCGATATGAAGCCATATCCTTTGGATCTTCCAGTTTCACTGTCCATCATGAGCTGTATACCCTCAATCTATGGGAACAAAACACCCCCGTAAAGAGGATTATAATATGAAGCATTTGTAAAGGGTGGTAACATTTCTGACAAGTACAACTTCTACTTCAATTTATGTCCAACACTCACCCTTCCAAAAGGCTCAAAGATCCCTCGAAGCATGTCCTCTGTAATGTTGAAGTGCAGCGAGCCCACATAGAGCCGCATTGGTCCAGCACTACCCTTCTGCAGGTTATTGGCTGCGGCTGCAGCTCTGTTTTTCTCTGCCTGCAATTATATACAGAAAGATATATGTATCCTGTTAATAGGATGGCATTAGCCAACATTAGGCAAGTAAATGAGCTCCTGGCTGCATTTCTAATGTGGTCTGTTTCATATCTACAAACATTTCAACACAAATCAATGAGTCAACAGCTTTAGGTGCCATCAGACTATGTTCCCTGCCAGCAACCTCACCAACTAAGAGGGCTGAAGCAGGACACCTGTGCTGCACTGCCTATCCAAACTGTTCTGAGGACAAATGTACACCTCATCTTGGATGTCCAGTACATTCAGAATGTAAATTTGCTTATGTTGTTTTAACAATGCTTTCTGTAGACCTGGGAATGCAAACTACACACATTTTGAACATATTGTGTGTGTGTGTGTGTGTATGTATGTATATATATATATATATATGTGCTATCATTTAACATTTGTATTCTACATATTCTCATTTCTAACCTGTTATATATGTGATTCTATAGTTTGATGAGGTATTTTTTTAAACTAATATTTTCCACAATTCCAAAAAGAATAACAAAGTGTACTTACAAACAAAACAAAATTCCCTGTGTGCAGCAACATTTAATCGACCGAAACTTTCTGATAATTAAACTCGGTTTGGGTAGAAATCAAGTCATCATCAAAAATTCAAACACCCACCTGAGAGGCCTGGACAATGATGGGCACTCCTAAAAGCCTCTGGCCAGTCAAACCAATAGCCAGTGGTACAGAACTAGCCTCCTGAAATTCTATGTAGGCAATGCCCTTTGACCTCCTGGAATTTCTGTCTGATATCATTCTCACATCTCTTACCTAGAAAGAAAAACAGTGACAAGTTAAGGGATCATTTCTGAGTAGATAATGGTTTGATGGATTATAATAATTAGTTGCAAATCAACTGACTTTTCCCACAGCCGAGAAGAAATCCTCCAGGTCTCGAGCTCTGATTCTTGCAGCGAGCTGCATACAGAAAACTGTTCGGGCATCCCTTTCCTCTGGTGTTAGATTGTCAAGTGGTTGTCTAAAAACAAATAAAGGAATTAGACATTTTGAAAAGAAAGCCAGGTTAATAAATAGAGGATGAAACTGGCAATTTTAAATAGCATTGTTCATCACAGTAAGAGATCAAAAAGTAGTAAAGTGAATGATCATCTCACCTGATCGGACTCTTGTCTTTTTTGAAGGGGCTATGGCTGGTACGTTTATGGCTAAAAGAAAAAAGAAAAACCGCTCTTTACATCTGTGCATCTCAGCTTTGTAAAGTTCAAATACATCCAGATAAATGGTAACTGCCAAAATCATCAAATCAATGACCTACATCAAAGACAACAGACTACTACCACACTAGGCCGTCTTAATATCTAAAAAGGCATAATATCCTAATAATGTCCAGAATAGTTAGCTCCGTCCAAGCAAAGTGTAGCAAGTAGAGAGGAATAATCCATCCAACTACTAGACTGATAAAAGCCTATTTGTCATATGCAATTAGGTGTAAATAGTCACATACAAGGGACTCTTGCGTGCTTTGTACCGCCCAGGACGTTCCCTGCTTCGGGAGTGACTGCGGTGTCGCTCCTTGCTGCGGCTTCGTTTCTTTTCTCTGCTTCTGCTTCTCCTCTTGCCCTTCTTTCGGTCCTTACTTTTGCTTCTTCTCTTAGCAGTGCCCGGGCCCGGGCTCCGGCTCCTGGTTCGGCTCCTCCTTTTCCTGGAACACGACACAACACTACTATCGACATGCAAAGCAAGCAATTTTACTACTGTGAGCCCAATATATCAGATATTCAAAACTTACTTCTTGCTCTGCTCGTCATGTCCGTTTGCATGAGAGGACTTGATCTCATCCTAAGCAAGGTTGATAGAAGAACATCATGAGGACGTAGATGAAACATTTCAAGTCGTCATGGTAAAGAGGGTGGGGTGGGACAAGAGAAAATGCAAAATACATTTAATTATAATAATATTTCCAACTTCCTACTGTCATTTCTGGACAGTGTCCTTGCACAACCCCAATAGTTTCCCATCCCACTCCAGATCTCAGTTTTACAAGATTGCTCAGTACTCAATGCAACAAAGCAGTTATGGGAGTGTCCACCATTTTAGCACAGTTCAGGAAGCTTTGTCATCTCCACCCTTCCCCTTCTAAGAGGTCGTACCAATGCCACTATCTGTGCCTAAACCTCATGAGGCCACGCATGACCCACAGCCACTAAAAGAGATCCTGTGGTTGGTGTCAGTCCAGAGATCTTCACCCATTTTCGTTCTTGGACTGTAAGAGCTCGATGCCACCTCTGTCACACATCTCGCCCTGAAGCAAACAGGGATTCACACTGCTTAGTAATATTGACGCCCAAAAAAAAAAAAAAGAAGAAAAGAAATCCAGTTGTTCAGCCACATGTTAAACTACATATCTTGTTTGTCAAATTATTGATGTAATCCTTTTAGCCTTTGCATTCAAAAAGGAAATGATACACTATTTAAATGTTGACTTAACAATAATACATTGATGCTAGATGGCCATATCTATTTTACCGTCTAACTAGAATTATATAAATATCTCTTGTGTCGTGTAGCATGCAAAGTCATGATGCTGATTCACAATCTGACAGTAATTACAGTGACTATAACAAAGAGGCAGTATTCATATTTCAGAGCGAGTGAAAATCATAATTCATCCATCTGTACCTGGCCAAAAAGTCTCGACACGGCTCTCATGTCTGCACAATAAATCTGCAATTGCTATGACAAAATTTCAGGCATATGTTCAATAACGATGCTTGGAATTGTAACGTGGTGATAGATCAAAATAAATACGATTTTGTATCCATTATAAAATTACATCAAGAGCCATAATATTATCAATTGTGTTGATAATGGACAAAGAGCAATTTTGTGCAGGTTAGGCACTTAAAAGTGACACAGACAATGAGCGGAATGGTGGTTCGAGCCAACCTTTGTGAGACATTTTCAATTTCTGTACAGGGTTTTGACTCCCGTTTTTAAAGGACCGTGAATTTAGAAATGGTGACGCCATGCAGATTGTAAATCTGAATACTGCCTCCTTTGCAAGACAGGTAAAACGGGCTTATCGTCCACTGGCATTCACCTTGTAGCAACTTGAGCAACAGGGATTGTTCTAAGTTGAATCTCTTTTAGTCCCAAGGGAACCACAGTACATCAGTATATTAGCGCAATAACTACCTTCCTTTTTTTCACAGATCACAGTGGAATCAAAGATGAATTCATGGGAGTAGAGGTGAGATATCATTAGGCAAGTCTATAAAGAGAGATAGATGGGGATTTATTTCATAATTCTGTATTGCGTTTGAAATACTCATCATACCACACAACATTCAAATATGCTCGGTAACAAAACAGCAAATTGGTCTCAGGACTAAAAGGTAAAAGTGAAATAGGCCTCGTCTCTGTAACCTGCAACCCACCTTTCTGTATGGAGCCTCCAGCATCGCCTCAATGTCAAAATCGTCGGCCATGGTCCTGTGAAAAGGAACAAGAATGAAATCAAGAAGGTTAACGTTGTAATAGCAGCTAGATAGCGACGCAGTGGTTCAAACAGGTCTGCCATAACCCTCGCTACGAAAATGACCCAACAACTTGAGCCGAGATAAGAGTTCCACTAATCAGGCATCCAATAATGCCTACTCTATTAATAGCATAGTAAACGTCTACACTAAACTACTACCAACCCTACCGTTACACCGATTCAGTGAAACTCACAAACAGGAAGACGTTTAGGGATAACGTTAAGTTAACGATGTGTTGCGCGTAGCTAACAGCATCGCGGAAGCTTCGTCTAGCGTTTCACGTCTGTGACATGATTATATAACGTTACCCCACAAATATCATGTAAAGAGATGGCCCCGGTCAATAATACACACATTAAAAAGAGCAGTAGGACTTTAAGTAAAATACTGCGATAGCAGTTCCAAAATAACGTCGATGTTAGCTAAACTTGCGCTAGAAATTTACTGCCAGCAACAGCGTTTTTGTGGTAGCGAGCTAACGTTAGCAAACATTACCTTTCGGAAATTATACAATTATGTGTCAAAGTCAAAATTCACGGCAATTGTGCCGTCGAAGATACCCGTCTCGTCGTCGTCTTCTTAACAGGTCACGCAAAACTAATCTAAATTCACCACTTGCTAATCTGTGTAAAATTACTTGCTTCTCGCCAGATAGCCGTAGCAGGTCGTGGCCTGGTCTCGAAATACTCAAAGGGTGAATGAAAGCCTTTCACGTAGCTTAGGCTACTTCCGTTGGCTCGACCGGAAACCACTCAAGTCAATGGAGGACCTCCGTAACGAAGTATAATAATGGTTCCCAATCAGAGGGCAGCTATTACCTGCTGTCCGATCAGTCAGCGCACGTCACGGCAGCGGTTTGTACGGAGGTAACGTTAACCGTTAACCGTTACCTACAAAGGAATCTGGTTTCAGACAGAACGCCAGGGCTGGATGACGTCACAATCATTCTTCGCGTACGCAGCTGGTACAACAACAAAAGGCATCTCGCGGTCTTTCATTAAGGGCGCGTTCATAAATGCACTCTGAAGCTCGGCTCTGATTTGTAACGTTGCCATTTTCACCTTTTAAAATAGATTAAAATAAACGTTGATCCATCCCATGTATAAACAGGTACAGGTTTTTATTTTATTTGGACATGTAACGTTAGATGCGTGTTGAAATACTGACTAGAGTACAAATCGAGCCGCAACCATCGCATTTTGCAACGACTTCCTCCGCCATTTTTTTTTACATCGGAATGTTCAAACGCTCTGAATTTCCGAACGACCAGAGAGATATGCTGACGCAATACCAGCTTGGCTGTAAAGTGGGCAGAATCCACGAACGGATCATATGCAAACCTAAATCACTTCTGGTAGGACCGGTAGATACAGACTGCAAACGTTGGAAACATTGTGAAACAAACAATGACGCAACACTTCCCTCTCGCTTTCTCGCGGTTGCATTGTATCTGTGTCTTGCCTGGTTGACAGTCTGCTATGTGCTGAGCAGACCTACGCGATCGGCTCTGCGTCAGTGTTTCCAGCAGTCAGAGTGCTGTTACCTCTCAGTGTGGACTATGTCTCGTGAATCTCTCTGGTTTATTGACCCGTGTCTCCAGCCTCCACCACCACCGACAGCTGCAACAGGAGAAGGAGGTCCTGCTGCAACCACAGGCACCTCTGGATGAATAAATCAACTACATCAATACATCTGAGTGGATTTACACAAGAATACTTTGGGACTTTTATTTTCATCATCCAAATTACATTACAAATTATATCACTGTAGCAACAAAAATGATGTATACTTATTAACACTGAAGTGCCTTGCCTACTACCTTAGAGTACATTTTGAGGTTGAACATCTGTCTATGAAATATGTATACCATGTAGGCTACAAGGGAGATGTGAAACATTGAGAAGGGAGAAAACTATAACATTCTTTATATCATGAAGACTTCTTGGTGTTGCCCCTGGTATCTTGCTGGGAGATGATGAACTCCAAGATGAGTTTGGCTGTCTGACGGGGCCTTTCCATCACCACAGAGTGGCCACAATTCTCCAACAGGTCCACTCTGCACCCAGGCAAGGTCTCTGCAACGACTGCAGCCCCGGAGACATCCACCACCTGGAGGAATACGGGATAAAGAGTGAAAAATGGAAAATCATTATGTCGCCTACAGAATATGTGACTGGAGTTTAATTTCTCCACAGATTCTTATGCATTTCAGCCATTGACTGTGTTGAAGACTGCCAAAGATTAAGGCGACAAGATGATACACAGCCACATGAATTCACCATTACTCATTATTATTCACTATCATTATTACTTAAGTAGCAAAATGCTGCTAGGTCATCATTCTTACTCATAGGGGCTTTATGATTCAGACACTGATGTCTATGTAGTTATGTTTGAGAATAGAGTTATTCCATTAGTGTAACATGCTGAAAATTACCCAACTTAGTATTACCTGGTCTCGTTTCCCCCATATGACCTGTAAAGGTGCAGTGATCAGATGTAAGTGCTCCTGTAAGGCATATCTTGATTTTTCACCGACAATCTCCATAAAAACTTTAAAAAGAAGAACAACAGACAATCATAGGCACTTTAGCCAACACAGACTATGTTGTGACATGGGAATGTCAGACTCGAGCGAACAACTAACCTTCTTGGTAAAACTCATTGTGAGGCAGCCGGACATCTACCAATCCTTGAAGAATCTAAAACAATGAAAGCAGTGTATAAACAGCAATAGAATGACAAGAACCAAAAATGAATTGAATGCTATAGCGAGATTTAAATGATTAGACCTTTTAGTCACATTTTGCGATTGTCATTTGGAAGCCAAGAGATATTGTGGCGCTGAGTGCATACAAAGTGAAATTCACAAGTTTGGAGTGTGGACCTGACCTGTTGAGGGATCTTAAAGCGAACATGGGAACAAAGTCTCAACATGCCCTCCATCTCCTCTGGTGTAGTGGGGATCAGTGGAATGCTTATCGAGTAATGGCTATGCTCCAGGTCCTGAAGATGATTGTCAAATTTGGTCTCACATGGGTGTCTTATACCTGTGGGTTAAACTCAGTGTTTTCTGATATTCTCATATTTTGTTTGTGACACTTAACAACAAACTGTAAAGGAAAGGTGAATTAATAAAGGGCATATACAGTATAATGGTCATACACACACACACACACACACACACACACACAGAGTAACTGACCGTCCGGACAAATGAGAGTCATGCTACAGATTTCGGAGGGGTAGCAGGCTGCGTAAACCCCAGCTACGTTTCCCCCCATGGAGGTTCCAACCAGATGGAAGGGTTTCCTGTTCAAGCGAACGGTCTCTACAAACTGAGACGGATGAGGACCAAAAACAGGTTTTCAGATGATTTCCCTTACAAGGCAAATAAACCCATACATTTTTTTATCGCTTTCCCTTCGGACAAATACTTTTGAAATATACAGGTCAGTATGCTACCCCATGCATATGTATGGTAAAAAAACATACAAGCAACAAAAGTGATCAGAGCCCACCTGATGGATCCTTCTGACCTGGCCCTGAATGGAATAATCTTCTGTGTTGGTGCGCGTTGTTCCCTCATGGCCAGGCATGTCCACACACAGGATATGCAGATGTTTGGGTAGATACTAAAGAGCAGTGGTGGAAGAAACATATAAATCCGGTGCAATAAAGTCCTCCATTCAAAATTCTAATTAACTAAAAGTATTCATATATTTGGTACTTGCTTGAGTATGAAAAGTAAAAGTACTTAATACAATTGCCTTGTTTTTCAGTGTTATGAAATGCTTGATCTTCGAAGCAACAACCTCTATAGATTAAGATAAAATGGCCATGGTCCAGTTACCCTTGTTCTCGTTGCTTCTATAAAAATACAAAAAATGGCTAGTTTGAAGATGAAATCAAACTCATAATTGAATATGACATGATGTCAGCTACGTTTTATCCCCACGAGTTCACGGCAAGCAACTGTAATGTTGCGTTACAGATCCCCTTACCTTGGCTACGGTGAGCCATGCGTCTTTGTGAGCCGAGAAGCCATGCAGCATGAGGATGGAGGGCCTCATCCCTGGCTTTCCTCTGCAGGAGTAACAGAAGCGATAGCCGCCACAGTCTGCATAGCGCACCTGCAGGCCCAGCGTCCTCCTCCAGTACCTGTAGAGGAGGAGGGATGGCAGCCTTCTGAGCTGTCTGTTGAACTTAGGCCTGGATGCACATTTCTATGGGCCACCCTCCCTATAGATGTCAGCTGATAACGCCAGTTTTCATAGTCATTTTAAGCAGTTACCCCTCAGCACCTTGGACACGATGAAGCTAAACTGCCTGTATCTGTATCCAAACTTGTGCAGCAATCTTGCCAGTTTGCTTAGCTTTCTGCTCTCATGCATAGGAAACATTTTCAAAGATTCATTTTCTGTCATTTGAAAATACATTTGACATTTCTCGTCATCAGCATTTAATTTACTGTGAAACATTTGTGGAAGGATTAGTATTTTGAACATACAGTTTTGATGCAGTATTCTTGCCTACCTCTGGCACTCCGAAGAGCATTCATCACGGGGATGAAAACATACAGTGAAAGACAAGACAACACCATCATCCACCTTACCAGTGATACACTTTTATGAGTGCCGAGGGCCAGAGAAGGAAGGATGCTACGAAGACCAGAATGGGAATAGCCAGAGTTCCCCCAGCAAAGACAAACAGGTTCACCACATCTAGATCAGCCGCCATGGCTCACCTGACAAACATTGACACACACATTACATGCGTGCAGTAATTCATGTGGATAAAATGTTGGGGGAGGGGCATAATCAATATTTGACAACCACACAATGCTTTGTTGAGATTAGGCATAATAGTTATCCGAAACAATCAACGGTGACAGCAACTACTGACGATATGCAGTTTCTTTAGCAATCTGTGTACTTAACAATAAAGGGGAAGGTCATTTTTTGTATACATGAATAGAATGTTACACGGAGGTCCAACTTGTACACAGTTAAACAACCCATTTAAAACATGCACTTCTCTACGTTAACTATTCCTACGACATGCCATTTCAAAAACATAACTTACTTTATCAGATTTTTTACGTTTTTCTTCTTCTTGAATCTTCTGTCACAGGCAGGCACATGTGACTGATGCTTCAGCAGGAGTTCTATCGATTAGACTAACTGCATTCAGATTAAAAAAAACATTGCTTTGCAGTTGTTGTTTATGTGTAGAAAGTATAAATATTCAACTTATGTTCCTCCGAGTTATGATGACATTTGTCAAGATTGTCCTTGTACAGAGCAGTAGTCCGGGCAGATTATGTGTGCTCTGGATGAGCTTATTGATTATTAGTTATCATTGGGGAAAACCGGGCCACTACATTATTCGGTCAACCATTTAAAGTGAACGTACAGGCTAGACTTGGCCCTGACTGAGTCAAGTCAACCGTCGAAATCGTCAAAGCTCTCATTAGTCAAACATTAACAACATTTCCTGGAGCATTTTCATATCATTTATTATGCACCATCACCAAAAATTATAGAATGTATAAAAAGTGTTTCATATACGGTAGGTGGTAGTAACAAAGTATTTGACAAAAATACAAATTTTGTTGAAAACATTGTGTTAAAAAAGCAGATTATTTGTATAACATTATGTGATAATCACTGTGAATTAAACAAAATGTAAATTAGCCTACAACAACTAAATATAACAGCAGCAACTAAAGTCAGTACAGGGATTACAGTACACCCAAATACAGTGTCGCAGCCTGAGACACCTTTATGGAACAAGGACATGGAAAGGAGATCCGGGAATATGCTCTTCTCCCCACTTCACTGCCAGGATATAGCTGCCCTTCTCCTTGACTACATAGCTGATATCATAGTAGTTATTGCCAAGATGTTTGATTGACACCTCCTCACAAGGGACGGTGGGGCCATGCATACCCACCAGCAGGAGGTTTGTGCCTGGAAAGAGAAACAAGATCAGTTAGATTATCGCCATATGGGTTCATGTATGAAAGAAAATCTAATTACAATGGCAAAATAGCAGTTTGCTTCCTTTTCAAAAGCTGGTCAACATTAAACCACCAAATATATTTTCGGAACATTTGTGTCCTATAACACAAGCTCACCAGCTTTGCTGCAGTCTACAGTGAAGACGTTTGTCTTCCCGATAAAGGCTGTTTTCAGGCCTTGGCCGCCGCTGGCAACCTTGGAGGCATCAGACAGGAAGGAAGGCCAAGGAGGGAACACTCTGCTGACACTTTCTACTGACATGTTTAGTCCACTCATCTGACGATCTGTGGTCATGGGATATAGTGAACTGTAGTTTCTGAAGACAAATAATTTGCAGCTTATATTCTCCTAGCTATGGTCATGAATACACCAATACAAAAAGAAAGACAACTGTGCAAGACATGGTGAAAAATGTGGGGAAATTATTTGATTGTAGATCAAAATATAAATACATCACTGATATTACTTACTTATGCATTGAGACATGCCTTTGTTCTGTCCCAAGTCATCATCCGCAGGAGCATACAATGGCACCAAAAATGGACTGTCTTCATCATTTAACTTGACTGATACCTCATAGTCGCCTGTAAGAAGCTCAAAATGTCAGTTTCTAGAGACCAAATGACCTACTGTGATAGCATCACAGTTTTTACTAGTCATTATCCAGCATAAATCAAACACACAGAAGTGTTGAATTTTGGATAGATAGCAAATAAGAATATGTGAGTTTTTTGGTTTTGATGCATTAAGTGCATTGAGACTACAGAGCCAGGGAGTAGCTGTCCTGTAAAGAATGTTTTTTTTTGGTGGAAACAAAATATGAACTAGTGTGCAAATAGATATAAAACATGTGCACATGAGTATGAAATCAGTTTGAAACTTGCTGAATCAACTAAATTGAGCACAAGTTTTAAAGGACATAGGCACGTCGTATTAAATGTGTTAATTCATTTGTTTGCACAAATAATGAAATTATGTGTACATAATAATGAAAATAATGGAATTAATTAATCAAAAAGATGGAACGATATGTATCTTGTGAACTTTAATTAATCAAAATGAGGGCGCAAGTCTATCTTCTTCTATTTGTATTGGCGGTTGGCATCCAGCATTAAGGTGCATTACTGCCAAAACACGATCTATCTGATGCGTACGCAATGGAATCTCTTGCTGTCGATGTGGCAAATCTTGACCTAAGCGTTTTTGTTTTGCAGACACTCGAGAAAATTGCATTAC
Source organism: Acanthochaenus luetkenii (assembly GCA_900312575.1). NCBI lineage: Eukaryota > Metazoa > Chordata > Actinopteri > Beryciformes > Stephanoberycidae > Acanthochaenus > Acanthochaenus luetkenii. The sequence goes on along the minus strand of OMOT01074760.1, from coordinate 58,959 downwards.
TGTCAAGAACAGTTTGCGAGGAATACATAATGATGCTAGCAGGCAGTATTAATAATTAATAATATGCATCTGTACCAGCTTCTGTAGCAATATAAGAAATCCCACAGGACCAATATTTTCTGTCTTCAAAAACCAGCTCTGCCTTTCCAGAACTTTCCATTGTTACTGACCAGCTCCGGCCTCACGGGCCCAGATACTGAAATCAGCTGTAATGGATAAAGAATACTTAAATGGGCTCAATGAACCAATCGATAAACCCAATATCATTTTTGCATGCACCACTTTACCTTGGCACCCTGCAGGCCCAGGCCTCAAGCCTGCATGTTCTCTGCTCCTCCCTCCCCAAGTGGCCCCACAGTGTAATGGTTAGTGCTTCCAGGGATTGGCTGGCCTTTGTATCGTACACATATGGCCGGATATTCTAAAGCTTTGCGTGTGTAAAAATGTGTGCAAACATAGCAAGCGCAAATAAATGTACAAACTACAGTACTAACAGCGCACTGAGGACTGCGTCTTTCAAATGTGCAAAATAACGTATCTTATCCAGTTTGTACTTTTGCCTCAATGAAAATGCAAGATGGGGCGTTTAAGCGCTATTTTGCACAATACTGGGAGGAGAAAATGTAAATGATTAATGTAGCACACGCACTGTGATCTATCAGACCTGAACGCAATTTAGTTGAAATCAACATTTATATTTAAAAAAGATGAATAAAATAACTTTCAAAATTCTAAACATATTATTACCCAACAAAATACTCTCAATCATTTCTAATTGTGTGAAGCCCCGAAAATCATTCTGAAAAACACATTACTGCAGTCACAAAACAATCTCTAACATTTATTATAGCCTATTTTAACCTTTCATTCTAATTCTTATAGGCTCAATTTCATTTTGCGCTCGCGGTTCTGTTGCCCGTCCAAACCATTAAACATGCTAATTAGTACCCTTTATTTGGGATCTTAGTAGATCCGGCCCTAACATTATGGACGCCTGTCTCATTGGGCACAAAGCTCACAAAGTAGATGTCACATCCTGTAATGGTGACAGTGGCTGTGGCACCTGAGGGACTGGACACCTCAGCAGATATATGCTGGAGCTCAAGGCCTTGCCAAAGACAGAGTGCATATGAGACAAGCCACTATTTTCTATGCTGTAATGAAAAAGCTCAGTAGTTTTAGTACTTTTCAGCATAAGTTGAAGTTCAAGAACAACCGGCGGCCAAACTCCCCGTATGCATAAATCCATACAGTAAAGTCTTGAAGATGTTTGACGCCATAGATGTTTGATCAGATGTGGCAGAGGCTGAGTCAGAGAGCTTTTGTACCTGGTATATTGAGGTTGATACCACATGCTTTCCCAACGTTGGCAACAACGGCAGCTCCCTGGTAATGAGTTCTGCTCTCTGTCACATGGCCACTTTCTGTCACCACCACTGTGAAAGGGCTCCCTGATAGGAAGACACAGTTGAAGCACAGAGTTTCTAAAAACGTTTAACCTTTTGAACATTTTCCCTCCCTTAAAGTTCAAAAGTCATGTGACCATATTTATTTTCAGTCCCTCTTTGAAAACATGTCGGACTACTCGTAAAGAAATATGTGAATTATCTCTGCCTGGGCCTTATCAGACATATGCCATTCGGTGGACACACACCTCGTTTTTAAAATTTGTATTTATCCTTTATTTAACCAGGGTAATCAAATTGAGATCTCTTTTTCAAGTGGGCCCTGGCCAAGAAGCATACAGATAATTTCACATATAAAACAACATTAAAAACAAATACAAATGAAAACAAGACAGTAAGAATACACAGTAAAAAAAAGAAGAAAATACAGCAAATGTCAGAACAGATTTAAAAACATGAGCACTCCATGGCAAGCAGGTGTTCAATTTGTTCTTTAAAATGGTCAATTCTCGTACAATACCTTTAGTGTATACAGTTTTAAAAATCAATCCTTTGTTAGCGTCTAACCACAAGCCTATAGAGGATCTCTGCAAACCCTACCTGGCACGTGTTCGTCTGTAAATTTGACAGAAACAGTGTATGTCCCAGCCTCTGTTGGGCAGAAAGACACACCACAGGTTCCATCCTCCAACTCCTCTGTCTGGATCTCCACATTACTGGGCCCTTCAATAGCCAAAGTCAGTCCGCCATAGCCTGCTCAAGATGTACGAAGTCCCATGTCAATACAAGCACAACTCAAAACAGAACAGTATTGATTGTAGCACCGAAAAACTGAGAAACTCGCCTGCCTCTCGTGTGTCCACCACAAAATCTGACATCTCATAGGTGTATCCTTTTGCTAGCCCCTGACCAAACACTTTGACCCGACTGGCATCTCCAATCTCTACGGGACTGATGGCGAGAGGAATGGGACTATTGGCCACATGCTCGCCATTCTTCAAGACACTCACAAGATGTTCTCCAACCTCTTTAGGAATGAAAGTAATACCTGCACAGCAGAAGGAAAGAGACGATTAAATGTGATCTTCTAATCTGACAACCAGTGATAAACAACCACTTTGTATTGTCACCTATGTGGCTGTCAGGCTGCCTCTTGAGCAGGCAGGGCACGTCCCGCCCTGAGGGAGACATGATGCTAACGCCGAGCAGGCTGATGTCCTCCTCTGTGATGTCCAAGGTGAAGTCTGCTACTTTGCCAAACCTCACCTGGGACCTCAGCTGGGTCAGGTCAAGTTTAGCCTCAGCACTGGGCCCTAAGGTCATAAAGGTGAAGGCAATTTTCACAATGCAGAGGAATAATTTGTACCAATAAACAACTTTATGCTTAGGGCAAGTGGTAATCCTGTGCGATTTCTCAACCAATGCACAATGCACATACCAGCTATCCTTGCAGTAAAGGGACTGCCTGTGATATCGTCATCATTGTAGCGAACAAAGATATTGTAGTCTCCAGGTACAACGGGTAGGTAAGTGACAGTGCAGGTACCATCTCTGTTGTTCAAGCACCGGATTTCAGTTTTAGACGGACCCTCAAGAGCAATGTCCAAGTCACCTGATTAATGATGCAGACGTATAATAATGTGTGACTTTTGGCAAACATTTTCTGAATTGGCATTTTTCTCAGCCTCACTGTAGCTTATGCAGTCTTCTGTGAGACGCCTTACCCTGTAATAAGTCTTTGTTGAAGATTGTGAAGGCTGCAATGTCATTGGAAATGCCATAGACAAGACCCGACCCATGTGCCATCAGTTCCCTCTTGCTAGTGTTGTTCACATAAAACTGGAGAGGGCTTTCTGAAATAGTCAAATTAAATAATAGAACATGGTAATCTCAATACATAAAAACTCTCAAAACGTACAAGCATGTCCTGAATATCTACTACATGTTACTGTGTAGACTAAGTAGCATTTTGTGGTCGAACTACCAGAATCTAGTTTGCAGCTTTACCTGACACAGTGGTACCATTGACTTTGATGTGTATTTGATGCAAGCCTTCCTCGGTGGGTTCATATATGAAAGTGGCCGTTCCGTCTCTGTTATCAATGACCTCAGCTTGCGCCCTATTCCCTGACGGCATATGGACTTCTCCTAACAAATACAGTTAGAGACCCCAAAGCCAGTAATCACAACCAATGCAAGTAGGGATAAATAAACAACAACAAAAGGTATTTAAATGCTTAATTTAGTTAAATTGATCACCTGCTATTTCTCCATCATCCAAGCCCGAAGCCATAACAATGTTAAACGGCATCAGCCCGTTTTGCTGGTCCACACATCTTAGGGGAATGTAAAAGCCACGCTTCATCTGTGAAATGGGAGAGATTACAAGAGGTAGGTAACAGAGGACGGTAGAAATCGCCCTTGAGAACACATCTACTGTGAAATATTATAGATTTCATGCACAGTCTTTATTCTCTGAAACTGTGTTCATACCATAGGCTGGAAACAATCTCTGGATGAAGCTTTATGCCTTGACTTGGACACCAAAATGTCATCTTGTCCCTTTGTCCACATAAAAAGCCAAAGATACAGTGTCAAACCAAAAACAACCTGACAAAATTTTCCAAAATGATTGGAAACTTCTCCTTGGCAGAGCATCATTACACTAGATACAGCATCGAGAGAAGGGACAAACGACATACGTCTTTTTCCGTGACCTCAAAGGGACAAGTGAACAGACTCTCCCCTCCAAAGCCAGCTGATATGATGTAGTTCCCTGGCTGAGTGGTTGTACAGCAGATCTCAAAGGTCCCATCCTCCCTCTCAATGACATCCGCCTCCACCTCAGTCCCATCCGGGGTCAGGACAAAACAGGAGACCTTCCCCACACCGGCAGACTGAGTGTTCACCGCAAAGACAATCTCCTCCCCTGCACCAATAACGGAGCCTAACTCAGGACCTTGGGGAAGGACGGACAAAGGAAGAAAGACGCTCAGCTGGTTTAATAGTTGGGCTCATTCGCAGGGTGCACCTAAAAGTGGATTCTTGAGTGCTTGACAACAACACCTCACACCTGTAACAATGCACTTGTTGGCGTCTCCTGTTGCACTGGCCCAGACGTGGTAGGGTGACGTAGGAATCTCATCTCCGCTATATTCAATAGTAATCTTGTAGCCTCCCACTTTGTCGGGAACATAGGACACGTCATAGGTGCCATCATAATTACTGTGGATTCTGGGTCTTTTTGATCTTCCCTCTGGATCCTGAGGTGAAACCCATGTTAATGAAACACAGGATGGAAAAAAGAAGGTCCGAGTGGAATCAAGAAACGTGAATGTTGCTACGATTTCTTGGCGCAGTCGTATCTGAGCAAAAACAAAGTTGGAACCTACAAACAACTAAATAACTCACAACAATCCCCACTGACAGCTGACCCTCTCCTGCCTCAGTGGTATCAACAGAAAAGTGTGCAGGCAAGGTGGCAGGTAGCCCAGACATCAGCCCAGGGCCACTGACCCGAACTTTACCAGCATCATGACTGGACAGCACATGGAATCGGAAGGGACTACAAAACAAGAAAAGTAAAACAGGACGCGTGTGTCTCTAAAATGTCACATTTCAATAAATCTGAACCGAAAGAAGAAAAAGAAAAATCTCACCAGCAATACTCATCTTCGTCTGCATACTTGACCACAAGAGAATGAGAACCGTCCATAGAAGGTGACCATGCCACTGTGTATTTCCCTTCTCCACAGTCTTTCACCTCCACAAGTTCAACCTTTCCTAAAGTTTGAGTTAAATATACACCATTAATTCAATTCCACAAGTTGTAGGTTGCAATTTGTAATACCTGATGCAACCAATTACCATTTGGCATCACCATAGCCACCGACTCTGGCGCCTCTCCGGTCTTGCTACAGTCTATAGTGAAGGTCTGAGGGACTTTAGCGCAAGGTTTGGATTCCAGACCTGAACCAGAACATATGACCTCACTGGTATCACTGGTGGGTAGAACGTGAAAGCTGTAAGGGCTGTAGGGAAAATCAAATGAAACTGTAATATACCAACATGGCCACTTTCCGCCAAATCTACCATTAGCCTTCATATTCTCACCTGCAAAACTCCTCTTCATCAGCATATCTGACCACCAGAGAGTGAGCACCTTCCACAGAGGGAGAGTAAACCACTGAGTATGTCCCATCTCCATTGTCTGTCACCTCAACCCGCTCCAGCTTACCTGAAGCATTTAAAGAAGGAGTGAAACATGACCATCAATCTGGGTTGCTGTTAGAAAAAGAGTAAGAGCAAAACACAGTGACACAACAAACTGTTGTCCCTTGGTGACTTGGATAGAAACGAGATATAGTAAACTTATTGAATGGATACATTTGAAAAGAGCACTGAAATATTCTCACCATTTGGAGTCATAACAGCCACTGACTCTGGGACGTCTCCTGTCCTGCCGCAGTCAATGGCGAAGGTCTGAGGAAACTTGGCACAAAGTCCTGACTCCAGTCCTGGACCTGAGACTTTCAGCTCTTTATTATCATTGGTGGGCAACACTTGGAAGCTGGATAAACTGAGATCAAGTAAATAACTCAACATCATTTGAAACTACTAGAATATTTAAAAAAACTAAAACATATTCTAAAAAATATATATATAATTCTACATTATACAAATAATATATCCACAAATTATTTTATATTATTTTAATATATACCTGCTGAAGTCATCTTCTTCAGTATATTTAACCATGATCGAATGCATACCATCCACAGAAGGGGCATAGGTCACAGAATAGGCCCCACTCCCAATTTCTGTCACTTTCAAAAGCTCCTTTTGACCTGAATATAGTATTATGTGCAATGAATGCATATATATGAGCTATGTTAAAAGTATGATTTCAAGTGACATCAAATGACGTGATCAGGAAACCCTATAATTTCATTGTTTTCATTATTTCTAATCAAGCACTTACCTCTGGGTGTCACAACAGCCACAGACTGTGGGGCGTCGCCAGTCTTGCTACAGCCAATAGTGAAGGTCTGAGGGATTTGGGCACAGACTCCTGATTCCAGTCCTGGTAATGAAACGCTCACCTTTCTATTGGAATCACTTGGCAATGTTTGAAAGCGGTGAGGGCAGAAGCAAAGAATACCAGTTAACTGTTCAAAGTCCAGTTAAAGTGCAGATATGTACATTCATTGAACAATACACCAATACTATATATTTTTTAAATGAAGATAACAAAATGTACCTGCATAATTCCTGTTCATCGGTATATTTGAACAGAGACGGAGAACCTTTGTTGGTGGGAGAGTACGCAACAGAGTATTTCTCATCTCCAATGTCCGTTACCTCAACAAGCTCCAGCTTACCTGGTTCAACGATACAAATAATAAACAAACATGAACAGCTACAAGTCATAACTGCAGTTCGTGAATGGATCAAATTATATATAAAAAAAACATATTACTGTTTGACGTCATGACAGCCACAGACTCCGGGGCCTCTCCTGTATTGCTACAGTCAATAGTGAAGGTGTGAGGAACTTTGGCACAAAGTCCTGACTCCAGTTCTGGACCAGAAGCATTCAGCGTTTTGACCTCACTGGCGGGCAGCACTTGGAATTTGGAGAGACTGAAATGCGACGTGTTTGATTACAATGATAATAACGGTTTCCCAAATGTACACATCCTAGACTAGAACAACCATTGTACTCATAGTTCTTTAGATGAAGATGATAAAACTCAAACATGTTTTATTCATATAGACTGAAATGCCTTGATTGTATATTAATATATTTTTGTTGTATTTTTAAATTGAGTCATACCTTATCCACTGTGTTTTCTGTTGAATGTGTCACCACTCCTCAACTTGTTAGACCACAGAATTTCCACTAATCTCAAAATTCTGCCTTCCAAATTAAAAGCGTGAAGCATCATTGTTATTATTTTGTCTGAGCCTACCTGATAAAGTCATCTTCATCAGCACATGTCACTGTCAAAGGGTGAGCACCCTCCATCGAAGGACAGTAGGGTACCGAGTATGTTCCAGCTCCATTGTCAGTTATATCAACAATATTACCTGTTGATATTCAAGGGAAGAAAACATCATATGTATACTACACAGATGTGTCTTATTTCTGTGAAATATATTTACGCACTAAAAGATGTAAAAATGAAATAGCCTACCACTGGGTGTCATAACAGCCACAGACACTGGGGCCTTTCCACAGTCAGTGGTGAAGGTGTGAGGGGTGTCGACACAGACTCCTGATTCCAGGCCTGGAACTGATACGTTCACCTTTTCACTGGAATCACTTGGCAACACTTGGAACTGGTAAGGGCTGAAGCAAAGATTAGAGGCCATTTTTGTCATCCCCCCCAAAAATCCCAGATATAAAAAATATGTGAATAGATACCTCCGAAACTCCTCTTCATCAGCATATCTGACCACCAGAGAGTGAGCCCCTTCCACAGAAGGAGAGTAAACCACTGAGTATGTCCCGTCTCCATTGTCTGTCACCTCAACCCGCTCCATCTTACCTGGTTGGAGCAAAGAAAAAATGTACAAACCATCATTTTAAAAAATAGTTATCAACTTTCATTTGTTAATGTCATTCTCACCATTTGGTGTCACGACAGCCACAGACTCTGGGGCTTCTACAGTCTTGCTGCAGTCAATATTGAAGGTCTGGGGAGCTTTGGCACAAAGTCCTGACTCCAGTCCTGGACCAGAAACGTTCAGCTTGTTGGCATCATTGATGGGCAGGACTTGGAAGTTGGAGAGACTAAAAGACAGTGAAAAACACAATTTTAATAACGTTCACTGTATTAACAGATTAAGTATGTCGTTCCAAATTAAGCTGTGTTGTTTGAAAGTGTTTATGAGCCATACTTGCTGAACTCTTCTTCATCAGCATATTTGACTCTCAGACAGTGAGCACCCTGCACAGAAGGATAGTACGCCACTGAATATGTCCCATCTCCATTGTCATTTACTTTAACAATCTCCATCGTGCCTGTTGATGAGACAGGATGAGGCAATGAGACAACCGTCACACATTTCATTTCAGACATGGAAATAATGACGTTTTACTAGAGGTGCTTCATGTCTCAAACTTGCCACTGGGTGTCATGACAGCGACAGACTGTGGGGCTTCTCCAGTCTTACTACAGCCAATAGTGAAAGACTGGGGGACTTGGGCACAGACTCCTGATTCCAGTCCTGGTACTGAAACGTTCATCTTTCTACTGGAATCACTTGGTATCACTTGGAACTGGTAAGGCCTGAAACAAGGATGAAAGAAAAACATGAGCATCAATCGATAGCAAACAAAAAACGACTCACTATTCACAATAAACAGCTAAATAAATACAAACAAATAATGTAAAATATAGAACTAAATAATGTATAGATAAAGATGCTGAACAACTTCTAACTAAGTGTAATTTCACCTGGCATATTCATCTTCATCAGCATATCTGACCACCAAAGAAGGATTGCCTTCCACAGAGACCGGTAAGTATGATCCGTCTCGGTTATCTGTCACCTTGATAAGCTCCATGTGACCTAAATGAGGTCAAAGGGCAGTTAACAAAACTACTGATTCAATGCACATAAACAACCAATATCCTGACAAATGATTAATATTACCATTTGATGTCATAACAGACACAGACTCTGGGGCACAAAGTCCTGACTCCAGTCCTGGACCAGAAACTTGGAAGTTTAAGGGTCTGTATGAATCAATGCATGAGTAAAACAAACATGTTATTTATGGCATGTGTTTTGCGTGTAAAATCTACCATTAGCCCTCATATTCTGATCTACAACAATCCTCATCATCTGTATATTTGAGCACAAGACAGTGATCCCCTTCCACAGTCTCCATTGTCTCTCAACTCGACTTTAATAATATAAAATACATTTTAGTATCATAACAAGAGTTGTGATTAATATAGCTTAACTCCCTTTTTGCAGGGAATAAAACAATATTCTTTCAAAGTATTTGAATACCATGTGCACATTCATTTAAACTGTGTGACTGCTTCTGAGGGAAAAACTACTTTTTACAAATAGAATAGATACTGTTTTGCAATAATAACTTATTTATTTATTTATTTATTTATTAATCAGATGCTTCTCCTAACAATTATTATTTAAAAAAAGTTTTAAAAATCATTTCTAACTTTCAAAGCCATTGAAATGTTGATTGTGTATGAGCTGCTATTTGTATATATAGAAAAACATTTGAGATATGTATTTGAAAATATCAATATCAATATTTCACTGCGAATTATAAATACAACTAGTTGAAGAAATCAACATATACAAATTAATTTGAAAATACAAATACAAAATGTTAGCCCTGGTCTGCTTTGATTATGAATAAATGAACTTTATTAAATGCCACGGCGGTTTACGTTTTGCATGTGAATCACCTGCACAATTCATCCTCATCAGCATATTTGACAGCCAGAGACTGAGCACCCTCCATCAAAGGAGAGCAGGCCGCTGAGAATGTCCCATCTCTGGTCTCTGTCACATCAACAGGGTCCAATTTACCTGGCCAGAAGTACAACATATGAAGATGATCTCTCAGTCAAAAGTAAAAGAGAAGGAGTGAATGATGAGCTCACCTTCAGGTGTCATGACAGCCATCAATTCTGGATCCTCTCCTGTCTCACTACAGCCACTAGCAAAGGTCTGAGGGATTTGGGCACAGACTTCTGATTCCAGTCCTGGTGCTGATGCCTTCAACTTGTTGGTACTTTTAGTTGGCAGCACTTGGAATGCAAATGGACTTTGATGCATGAGAAAGATAAGAGACAAGTGAAAAACATGAATGGTAATAAATTATTCTTAGAATGAGAATCTGTCACATAATGATACTTCCCTGCTTTGTTGATACCAAAATAAATTGTACATAAATAACATGTTACCTTGAAAATGTCTCTTTTTCAGCATATTTGACCACCAAAGAATGATCACCCTCCATAGAAGGACAGTAGGCCAATGAGTGTGTTCCATCCCCAAGGTCTTTCACTTCAACAAGCTCTATTTTTCCTTCAAAATAAAATAAAACAAACTAATAAGATAGATACTGTATATATTTGAACCGCAACGACAAACCATTAAGATGTTAACATGTTGAATGCATTGACTTACCACTGGGTGTCATAACAGCCACGGACTCTGGGGCGTCGCCAGTCTCGCTACAGTCAATAGTGAAGGCCTGAGGGATTTGGGCACAAAATCCTGATTCCAGTCCTGGACCAGAGATTTTGGCATCGCTTTTACCTGCGATCTCCGTCACTGGCACCTTGAAGGGGCTTCCTTGATTGATGAATTGACACGTACTGAACGCTTTCTCCAAATATGTTAGATAATCAAGAAGAAATGAATCGTTAAAGCCTTACCTTGGACGTGCTCCCCTCCGGAGGTGATGTTGACTTGATAGAGCCCCGGTACACTGGGGGCGTACTGTACATCATAACGGCCATCATTACGGTCTGTGCAGGAAGCTGTAGCATCCGATGGTCCCTCCACAGTGATAGCTATGTCTCCTGCTCCGCCACGTCTGTGAAAAATAGTCCGAAACCTCACTGGAAGACTCTTCGTTCGCTTTCTATGCTTCCGCTACAGCAAAGCGTCAGCGGGCTGAAGAGGCTGATGTGAAAACACGGAAGGCCTTCTGTCTTACCTCGTTGTGATAGTAAAATGGTTTCTCTCCCCTGTTAGTCCCTGAAGGAGTCCCGTCCCGCTGGCAGAGACTGACACCGGTTCCTGTTCTCCTTCAGAACCATTTAGTCCTCCTGCATACAGGCCATTCAAAGTAATGGGCATGATGTGGATGAGCCAAACGTCTCAAATAAATCCCGAACATCAGGGAATATACTCATACGCCGCCTTGTTACCATATATGTGGCCATGAGACACACTACCTTACCTCCGCCTTTTCCATCAGCTCCATGCCTGCAGATTGTCACCTGGCTGGTATAAATGGCAGGGTCCACTATCACCTCGGAGGGAAAGTTAGCCAGCACCTTTCCGCCATACTTCAATCGGAGGGTGTAGACACCGGCAGTGAGAGGGACATAGACAACTGTGCAGGTGCCATCTTTGTTTTGCTGAACCTTGGTCTTGGCCTTCTGTCCAGTTTCAGACACTGCCTCTACAGACAGCTGACCGAGCCCGGCCAAGGCACAATCAATGTGCACAACACAGGGCTCCCCGACTTTGCCCCTCTTCAGCCCAGGCCCAGACACAACCACCTTGGTGGGATCAAAGGGCACCTGGATGTCAGCGTGGAACGGAGACCCCGGGATGTGTGATCCCTGGAAGACAATGTTGATGAGGTGTTCTCCATTTCCCGTTGGTAGGTACGTCACCGTGCAGGTACCATCCTGGTTATCGGAGCACTTTATTTGGGTGGGGCCGGGACCGTCCACCGTCACAGA
>OMOT01074760.1:33649-47064 GCA_900312575.1 Acanthochaenus luetkenii | reverse complement strand
GAGCTGACCGCTGCCGGAGTCATTTGTGTCGATGGTGAAGTCAGCCAAGGTCCCAACAAATCCACCTTCGAGACCCGGGCCGTAAACCGTGACCTGAGCAGAGAGCGCTGAACTGATCAAAACGGAACATATACAGTATATATATATATATATATATATGTCAGTGTTTATGTGTGTGTGGCTATTGCCATACCTTGTTGGCATCAGCTGGCACATTTTGGGGACTGGTGACATTCAAATCCAGCTTGAACAGAAAATCTGTGCTTTTGTCAAGATCCAGGCCGATATCCTCTCCTACAACATGCAACATAACAGTGGGATGGGATTGTTTTAATTCAAACAGTACTAAAGATACCCACAGCATTCAACACAGTATCTATTTCCTTCTGTCATATGATCTATCCATCACACAACAATTTACTTTTGGAGAGTTGACAAATCCACCTCACCACCGTGATCTGACCCTTTAGACTTCGAGGTGTTGAAAGAAGGCTCAAATGTAATTCTTCCAGGGATTACCTAGAGGAAAATATATATATTTTAAACAAGCAATTACCTGCATAGTGTCTGTAGGAATGTATTTAAAGTGGTAATCCTCAAAATCCTTGTTTATTTTATTTTATTTTGGTGTCATCTTTGGTGATAAGCAGTCATTGCTGTGGTGTTTTTGCACTGCACTTCCTTGCATTTCTACCTTGCAGTTTGAGTTTCTGTAGGTACTGGTGTTTTCCATGTTGCTGTTTAGCCGTAGTGGCTATCGCTACGTTCTCCTTCTATTTATTCGAGTGTAGTATTCAAATATAACGAGCAGCAAGAAGGACATTTATGTAAAATGGCTTTGAATTATTACTTTAAAGAGCTTCATATCTTGACTAAGTCAAAATCAAAATCCTCCATCTTTCAAAAATACTAGCAAAATGTTGGTTAGAATAATCATCAGAATGCTTCTATATACACCAAAATGTGTGAGGTGAGGACTCACTCTGAAGGGGCTGCCAGGGACACTGACCCCTCCCCAGGTCACAAAGATGGTGTGTTTGACCAGGGTGGTGGGTGTGTAGAAAGAGGTGAACAGGCCAGGTTCTTTACACATCACCTCCACACTGACAGGCTTCCCCTCGATGCTCTATGGGTTACAGAGTAGGATGTCAAGACACACAACACCGTAACAACCTAAACACAGCACAACAATCACTATTAGGAATATGTGTTGTGGTGTATCTGTGCAAGTATGTATTATCAGGAGTATATTCTGGTTTATAGTATATGTACGGAAGGTGCCTGATATTTCTCTCCATTATTTCTCTCCATATGCTCCACCCAGGCCAGTTCACTGTGTGTCCTGTGTTTTACCTGAGCCTGGATGCCCAGTGATCCATCTCCAGCAAACCTGGCATCCACTGTGAACTCCATTAAGTCGTGTAAAACGAAGCCATTCTGACTCACACCCATTCCAAAGACTTTCACCTAAAATATATTAAAAAGTAAATAAATTGAAGACCCAGCCTACAACAGAATTAAAATATATGTCATTTTATACAGATTGATGTACACAAACACATTTCTCCTAAAGCCAGAGATAATGATGCCTGTGGAACTCGAGCACCAGAAAGTACATAATATCATCTTGGTGTTCTGGATGTAATTTGGGGAGAGAGTTGTTCATCATCAAATATTAGTTGATCATTGGAGTAACCTATTTCAATTCCTTTTTTAGTAGAGCTCTGCTGAAAAAGTCCAAGGTATTCACTGTGTTGTAATCAGTGAAATGGGTTTCAATTGTTATAGACGTTCACATTAAACAGGGATATCATGTTGTAGCCGAAGATTCCACTGTTAATGCAATCAAACAAAGTGTGGAGCTGCCAGTCTGCTGCATCAATGGTCCACTACGGATGACCTAGATGCAAACTAGAGCAGAACAAATGGACACAGTAACTCTGCAGAGAGGCACCGACTCGCCTTGTGTGGGTAGAATTCCTTCTTATTTGGGTTTATATAGGACACGAAGGGACTGTCCTCAATCTCCTCCTCGTCACATGTCACATGCACAGCGTATTCCCCAGGTTTTGTGGGCCAGAACCTCACGTCACATGAGCCATCATCCTGGTCATCACATTCGATCCTAGCCTGAGAGGGACCCTCGATGGCAAAGCCTGCAGAACAGAAATGACACCGCCAATGTAGCGCTTTCACTCTAAAAGCATTCACCTATCCATAAAGGTAACTCCTTCTACCCCCACAGATAAGCCCATTGTTCTCTGGACTGTATACCTTGTACCTGTACAATTGACGTTTACAGGGATTTGCCCATTCAATCATCTGTGACTCCTACCAAGCATCCCTGCATTAGCGCCAGTAGATTCCACGACAAAGTCAGCTGACGTTTCTGCAACGCCATGCGCCAGTCCTGGACCCCATGCCCGGATCATCTGAGGGCCTGCCTTTGGACCAACCCCGACCTCAAATGGGCTGTCAACAAACACAAAAAGGCAACAACCAAAACTGAGCAGGGCTGTGTTCATGGAGACCCTTGTGAAAACATTAGAATAGGTAGAGAGGAGTTACATTTGCCTACATCTACCAAATGTACAGCCACTGTTTGACTATGACCATGTTGTCGGCTCACCTCTTGAAGATGTGCTCCCCTGCCCATGTGATGGAGATTATGTGGTTACCCACTATGTTGGGTTCATACTGAAGGACATAAAAGCCTTCAGTGGCCTCTTTTTGTTTTACAGGTACATCCAAGCCATCTGTAGAGAATACACACAAATATGTACTAGAATACGCGCAACATATGCAATCTGCCTCCAATGTGCATTCGAGAAACAACAACAGAGAGTAGCACAAGAGGACAAGAGGAGAGAATGGTGTTAAAAAAACAAACTCACCCGGTCCCTTGACGTGAACTTCCAGGTGCCCAGGTCCGGCCTTGGTCGTATGTACTTTGAAGTCTGGCACCTGGCCTACCCTCACCCCCTTAGGCTGCAGCCCCCGCCCGCTGGCTCTGCAGGCCTTTGCTTTTGAGACTGGAAAAAGTCATTTTGAGGTTTTAAGTAGATAGATATGGGGAATTGTATGTCAGCATTCACATTATGTCAAAACACCATAGACAATAATAATATAGCATAAGTCAGCTCAGGACAAGCCGTGGTATACTTAGTGCCCCAGTATATGATACCTTACGTGGATTTTAGAAAATCTCCCCCCTTCATATCCATAAGATGTCATTCTGTTCATGTGATACGTAATAGTGTAAAAATTGATACAATTCATATTTAATATCTTTATTAATATAGAGACCATTGATAATATTAAGCTAATCATCAAGGGTCAAGTGATATATGATACACTATAATTACTGCTTTTATATTCATCTGACAAGTAGGCCGAAATGAAAGAATCAGACGTTTGTCCTTCCACTCATACCAAATACGTGGATTATGAATTAATTTAAGGACTTTAAACATCAATTTAAAATCAGGCAATAGGGAATCAATTATATCATTTTTAACCTAACTTGCCACCAATAGATGGATGGCACCCTCGGAAACTCACTATGCACTAAGCAGTTTATACTTTGGCCCAGCAGGGACACACCTGATTTTGGTTTGAGGGGTGCTCCAGGTTTCAGCTGGGCTTTGGGGAACATGGACAGGTAGGTCATGATGGACTGCTCATCCACACAGGGATCAATGATCTCCTCTGGAGCTATGACCTTACGGAAAAAAACACGTTGCACAATAACCACTGACTTCTCATCCTGTTGAGAAATATAGTGCGTCCTCCGCTATAAACTTCCCATTAGTGTGGTGAACATCCTCAAAGGGTTCAGCTCTTAACCCTGTTTCCACCTATGATCTTCCAGCAATAACTTGGGTGATCTAACTGTGCCTGTGTGACATGATGTCGTCCCTACACAAGGTTTAAACGTAAAGAAACTAGTTGTTGAGAATGGATACTGGGGTAAATGCTGCGATGAGGTAAACTCTACGTCCTTTTCCCAGGAGGCATTTTTGAGAAAGCATGTCATAATCTCTTACAAAGCAGTAGGAGGAGGAAACTGATGCATTGTTTGCACAATAATACCTTGAGTTTGATGCTTTTCTGAGTGTATGGGTTTTTCAGGATTAATTTTAAACCATTTGGGCTTTATTAGATAGAATAGAGTAGATAGAATGAGAGAGAGCGACAGACAGACAGAGCGAGAGAGAGAGAGAGAGAGAGAGAGAGAGAGAGAGAGAGAGAGAGAGAGAATAGTAGGTCATGGCCTGGCTTTAAACCCAAGAGGTTTGTCATTGTCGTGTGCAATCCCTGCTTGTTCATCATATTTGCCTATAAAGAAGATATAGAAGTACGTTATTTACTAAATATAGCCGTCCTGGAACTAACCTGTGGCACCCCTAACCACTCATCAGCCTGCTGCATGGCCTCTCTGGCGTTGTCCACTCGCTGCACCTCATCCCAGCTCTCCCAGTCAGGGCACAGACCTGCAGCCAGAGGAACATCTACTGTTAAACCAGACACTGTGTACAATACCGCTGGTGCCGAGTCTCTCTTTAGAAAACAGAGAACTAAGGCAGGCAGCAGGAGAAATTGAAACTGATTTCGAAATAGTTCCATATAAGATCAAATGTTGACAAAAGAGGCAGTTAAATGATAACATCGTTTTTGGTGGTCTGTTCTTGATGCTCTCATCATTAGCTATGGCTGTGATAGAGTAGAACCAGTAGCAGCTCACCTGGGGCCAGTCCATCTACCAAGGCTCCCAGTGCCTTGCCATCCATCCAGTCCTGATTGAAGTTGGTGATGGGCAGTTCAGGGACTTTGTCCTGAATCCAGCCCAGCAACCGCAGCTCAGGGGTCTGTTTCTTGGCTTCTCCATCCTCCAGCAGGTGGGAGGAGATGGAGTAGTTTAGGATCAGGGTCCACACCAACCCCAGAATGAGCTTCATGTTGCCATCCACAATGGCCTTGCTATCTGGAGGGGCAACATCACTGATCCATCATCATCAACTGACCCAAATGCAAAAGCATCGGACAGCAATATTGTGTGACATACTGAGAGAATAGCAGTGATATTATAAGCACAGAGATGTAACTTCCAGTGGTCAGTACACAAAAAATTAATTTGAAAAAAACTGGACAATAACTCAACACTCCCTAAATATCCCTAAGGATTTAATTTCAATATTACAAGAGCGCCTGAATCCTATCACCATTTTTCTGGAGCAAGGCCACTGAGTGTATCATCTCTTTGACTCACCTATGGATACCAGCTTAATCTTCTCTTGCTCCAGAAACTCCAGGGCCACGGACACATTGTCCAGTTTCATCTGCCTGAAGGTGGGCCGTGTGTGGTATCTCCTGGACATCTTCTTGCGGCTCAGCACCTCCAGAAGGGCGATGAGGGTCAGCCCGTCATCCAGGTCAAACTGCAGGTCCTCGATCACTCTGTCCACACAGCGCAAATGCTCATTGCACCACCGGGTGAAGGTGTTCTTCTGAATCTTTTTCCACGGCGCATCGTCGGCCAGGTTACACTCAGTGGCACTGTGTTCACGTGGGCTGACCTCGCGCTCCGTGGAAAACATCCCGTGTTAACTGTCGTGTGCGCGTCAACCAGCTTGTTTAAAACATGATCTGCAGTAGGGGTGAGCTTTTAAAGGAGGGCGAAACGGGGAACGTGAGAAGCTCTAACCTCACAACGTTTTTGCTGGAGGGGAGGGACAAAATATTTCCCTTCCCTGTTATCACCGCAAAGGCCGTTGACAATTACATTAAGGGTGCACAATACACACGAGATGAACAGCACCTCTGACATATGTACCGTTGTCATTATCATATGGAGCCTTTCCATGGAGAGCTCACATAAAAAAACAGGTTACGATGAGCTCACCAGGGTGAGACGTGTAAAGTCCTATGGGATGGAGGTCAGTAATACTAAACCCAAGCCCGAGGAGTAAAGCTGATCCCCATCTGGGGGCTTTATGACTAACCTCCAGCCCTGACTTCATCTTTTGCACCAGAATGTGGTATTATTACATGAAGTATATTCTTCTGATGGCCTCTCAGTGTGTACCCGTTTCCTGTGCAGGAGGGAATGCACATGACTCATCGAGATCGATGGCACGACAACACTGAGAGGGGAAAGAGATAGAAAGGAGAGAAAGGGAGATAGAGTGAAAAATGAAGAGCGGAGGAGGGAAAGGAGAAACCCCCTCCAGTGCCAGAGCTGAATATACTTTAAAACACATGTTTTTGACTAGTTTCCCCATATGGAATGATGGACATACAGTATAAAACTAAGGCTATCCATGATTAGTCATGCAGAATTTAAAGCTGGGTCAAACAACCGTACAATGGGAAGATTACACCATAATAACAGGCATATTGAAAACAAGAGAATGTTGGTTTTAACCTACGTGTTCAACTGTGCCCAGTATGCGTGTGTGTGGGTGTGGGGTGTGGATTCGTGAGAAGACACAAACCTAACATGAAGTCATACCTGACTTCATCTCAAGGTGTACGAGGGGCCTGAAACAACATGAACAGAATGGAAAGCCTGGTGAGCTAACTACTTCAAACATTGTATATATATGTAATGACTAAAAATGCAATCATGAGGTTATGATCTTTAATAGAGGTCACACTTACATTTTAGAGCAGTTAGTCATAAACTTTGAACAAAAAAAACTATACCGTTCCATCTCTTTACAAAACACATTTTGCAGTTATTTACAGGGAAATAAGCAAAGTCAAAATGAAATACAGTAAATCAATTAAGCTATTTCCCCCCCAAGAATAATGTAATGTCAAATGTATGCAAACATTTAACCAAAAGAAAATTCTGAATGAATATCAAATTTAGGTTTGGGCTTATTTACAGTAACTTAACTGGTCAAGATAAGTGTTACGTCAATCTCAAAGTATTTCACACCGGTTTCTAGGGGTGGCTACTGATAAGATGTGATACAATATCAATAAATACCATTTATTTAAATAAAACTGTGATTCTATGTGCCACAGAGTTCCCTCTGGTAATCACGTGATGCATATATGGTTGATTGCTCACTAATAGCTGTATCTTGAGTGGTTGCAGCTAGTTTAACCTCACCTGGTCAGCCTCTTCATTGGCACACTAATGCTGAGCAAAAAGAAAACTCAGGAAAGTATTGTTCCTTATTCTTTCTGAGCTCCCTCAGAAAGAAAGAAATGTCAGGTTGGGTTCATGGGAGATGCCAGTACGTCAATTTAATCTGTGTTGCCAAAACATAAATATGATGTACAGTAATTGGTATAGACGGAAAGTATCGTGAATGGTTTTTATCATCATTATTTTGCTGGCATGGAAGCAAATGTGTGTTAAATGGAAAAGAAAAACAATATTTAAAAAACAATAACACCGTCAACCAAAAATGTAACAGTAGAAGTCAAACACTGTACTATATCCTGTTAGTCAATGAGGGGAAACAATCTTCTCACTTCACTCAACACACGTGAGAAAAAGGTTTTCAGGACGAGTTACATTTCAAATGTTCCGTTAATCATTCTGGGTACAGCAACACTAGTGGTGATCAATTCAATATACAGTATTTCCCCCAAGTCACGAGTGGCCAATATGTTCTGAACACGCCTCTCTGAACGGTACAGAAGGGATGAGATTGGAAGTCAGTTGATTGACATTCTCAATTGTTTCACCTTCACAAGACTACTGGAGTCTATACTGATATATTTTGACGTCCAGTTTCATATCGATACTGGTTATGTTAACAGATAACAATATCTTATCTTAGCAGTGCCCACCACAACCAACTATTGGGGAATCGTTAAGGGCATTCATGCATTCGATTATGGGCTACTTTACCGTGACAATTATGATTCATTTGACAATTACATAGATGTGTTTAGGGCAGTTGGAACTCAAGGTGATCCATCTGCAGTATCATCAACATATATGTATATTAGTGAAGAGTGTATAGTATCTTTACATTCATTACTGGATATAAGTTCTATTGCAAAATGGTAATGTTTTTTTTTTTAAACAAATGGGCCCACTAGATTTCCTACAATAATGTACTAAGATCAAACTTAATCATTTGCACACATTGTATTAACTTCTCTGCCATCTAAAATATAGCATCTTAAAAATTAAACAGTGTAAGTATGAGCCCTCCTAGTTAATAGTGCTGATATGATTAGGAGGCAAAGGGCTTTCAGTTTCAGGGTGGAGAGATCTGACGACCAGCATGGATTCACTTGTGAGAGTAGGCGTGTGAGTGTTTGCGTGCGCTGCACTCAGGTCCTGAAGAGCACAGCAGCAGTCACAGCTGTCAGAGCCACGGCGACCGCAGGTCCCCAGATCATCCACGGTTTCTGAAACAAGCGGTGACACAGAAGTGGAAACATGAGCATCACCAGATCAAACTGCCCATCCGAATTTGGCCAAAGCTTTGACGGAGGGAGTTCGCCACTGAGACGAATGCAGTGCACAGAAAACGCAGGTTAAAAACAGCTCTTTCAGATAGAGAAAGATAAGCCACTCAAACAAGACAAGCAGATGTCAGATGTTGACACTGTATGATTAGAAAGGTTAGAGTTTCCCACAGGGAAGGATCCTGAGGAATGAGGAAGACCTGATTAAGCCATGCAATGATCTAAAAGAGAGTGATGAGGATGAGAGATGTAGGCCGACTTGACAGGAGTAATGTGTACCTTTCTACCACAATACGCCGAAGCACCAATACAGCAAAGCCAGGATAAGGCCGATGACTATGGCTTGAACAGGCAGCAATAGGGAGGTCTACAGGAGGGAAGGGATAGTATAGTAATCAACTGCAAAGGGACATACTTTAGTTGGGCATAGGTATATTAATAGACCCTTCAGTCGGTAGTCTATGCCTCTAATTGGTGTGTGTACAAATATCAACGTCACACGAGGCAAGGGTCTGTGTCTAAAAGCAACAGTACAGGGACAGTGGGTGAGTAGAGGGCAGCAGGTGTACCGAGATAAAAATGTTCTCGTGAATCTATCCAAAGATTCACTTTTTGTGCCACGTAATGAATTGGTGTTCAGTACACTCTTGTTGCATGCTGATGCCCCTAAACTGAAGACAACCTCAGTTCAGGAGCTTCCTATGCCAATCATACTTATGGTGCCGTTTTTAACTTGATCACATATGATTATAATACACCTGATGTACCTTTTAAAATAACATTTTAACGTTTATAAAACATTACGATTTTGTAAAGAAACATGAATGCATCTTTCTTCCTGTTGGTGGTGTGTGGACAGAACAGCGCTCACCTTCGTTCCTTTTTCCTGTAAAATCTTCATGTTGGCTTTGCACTCCTGAAGTTCATCTGTGATCGACTGTTTTTCCTGCTCAGAATTCTCGTACTTCTCCTTGAGGTCTGACAGCTCGGTCTTAGCCTCCTCATACTGCATGAAGCAAATGACAATTTTCATTTACACAAGACCAATTTCATTCTATTCAGTGTGGATCTGGCTATGGGGGAAGCACACTGTTGGATTGTTAGCTTTTGTTTGTTTGTAGCATGCTAGCTGGCATATTGTTTGCTAGTAGCATG
This sequence comes from Acanthochaenus luetkenii, assembly GCA_900312575.1. Lineage (NCBI taxonomy): Eukaryota > Metazoa > Chordata > Actinopteri > Beryciformes > Stephanoberycidae > Acanthochaenus > Acanthochaenus luetkenii. The sequence continues at coordinate 37,470 of OMOT01074760.1, read as the reverse complement.
GTTGTACCAGCTGTTTGTTAGTAGCATGTTAGCTGGTATATTGATCTCTTTGCATTGTTTATGTTAGTTTGGTAGCTTCTGTTTGCTTTTAACATGCTAACCGACATTGTTCGCTGTTAGCATGATTGCTTTGGCTGTTTGTTAGTAGCATGTTTGCTGGTATATATTTATTAGCATGTTAATATGTTGGCATGTTAACAGCCATGGTTGACCAAAGTGTATAATGCTAGTATGCTCATAACTGTAACATTTAGATTAGGTGGCTGGTGAATGGTGCTGCCTGGTCCTTTATTTAGGATGTAGCCTGATGTCATGTATGGTCACAATTTGTGGGCTAGTACATTATCTTGACTCAATTTGGCTTCTGTATGAATGCTCGCCCTGGATTATGGCACAAAGGATAGTAACATAAAATCCTGTGTATTGGTAAATAAATGACCTCAAGAACCTCAGACACTACGACAAACCCAGTGAATAAACAGCAACTGGCCCAGACAAACAGATAAAGGATCTGGTCCCTTAGCTTGAGGCCGGTTCGTTTTGAGCGCTTACCTCTCTCTGCAGATCCTTGGTGAGGCTGTCTGCCTCATCCAGTTGGGTCTGGAGCTTGGTGCTGTCCTGCTGGTGCTGGAGCTGCAGGGCCCCCAGCCTCTTCTCCAGCTCCGCCTGGGATCTCTCGAGGGCCTTGAGGCTATTGCTCAGCTCATCATTTTTGGCACATGAACTAGCAGAAACAAGAAAACAAGGAGTTCAGGAGGTGGAGGATCAGGAAGAGACCAATGTCACGTACAATTAGCAAAATGGACTCTGGAGCAGAGTGGAGCAAACGAGACAGAGGGAGCAGAGGTGTGGGTGGAGTTGAGCTCTTGATAGTGTTGCTCAGTGCACTGACCTGGCGAGGTCCTTCTCTAGCTCCTGCTGCTTCTTCAGCATTGCCTCTTTCTCGGAGCGCAGGGCTGCGCCTTCATTCTGCAGGTTGCCCCTCTCTTTCTGGTGAGTCTTAAGGAGTTCCTCCTTCTCAGCCCTGAGTGCAGCACATTCACTCTGCAGACTGCTCCTTTCCTTCTGATGCTTATTCACAATGTCCTGTTTTTCAGATCGCAGGGCAGAACACTCCTTCTGAAGGCCATTACATTCCATCTGCATGGTCTGCAATTCACCGGCTGTGGAAAACATTCAATGCTTTATGTACATTATGGTATTATAGCATGACGTCATTTACATTTATATTTTAAGCATTTGGCCGATGTTCTTATTTGAATTGGCTCAGAATAAGGGAACATTCACTGCAAAACATATTCATAATAACACATTGACATTTTCCTGTGATCTTGGACAGCCTAGTCTAGATCTGATTACATTAACAAGTCTCTTAAAACTAGAAATAAAAGAGCCATACCTCTGTATCATGAGGTCATTAAGCAACACTTTCTCAAGTTGCTGCCCTAAAATGGAATGGGAGAATTGCTTTGCTGGAACTGACAGTACCCAAGATAATGTTTCTGGGATGTACGTTTCTGGTTTGAAACTGTTAACCCTACAATTAAAGCCTCTCTTTCACTGTCAATGAAGCAACCTCAATTATCTGGATTATATATATATATAGATATATATATTTAGTGTTTGAGTTGGATATATTAGCAAATACTGACAGAGCTGTCAAAGCTCACAGGAACAGTATGATAATTATTTTTCAGGGGAAATGTTCCCTTATATATGGTTATTGACTATAGCAAACATTATGATGGTTACAATTATTATCGTTGTGTCACAAATGTCATTTTCACCAATTATTATCATTATGTTGTGTATCAATATGTGTATTTGCAGCAGGTAGTACCTTGTATTTCTGCAGTTTTCTGCCACTGCTTGCTCTGTTGCTGAAGGTCAGCCTGCAGGATGTCAATCTCATGCTCATAATCGTCAGCAGCCTGATGCCATTTGTCCAGGTCCTTAGTGACAGTTGCTAGGTTTGTCTGGATAGCAGTGACCTCCCGCTCCCGCTCAGATGTGGCTGCCTCCAGGGCACGTTGCAGTGATTTCACCTCATCACGTGCAATTTGCAGTTCATGGCGTGAACTGGATGAGGCTTTGTCTCTCTGCTCTCTGAGAATGCCCACTTCATCTTGGAGCTGCCACAGCTGGCCTGCCCAGACCATAGTCAGTGTTCATTATAGATTAGAAACATATACTGTATATTTGTACAAGGATTTATATTGGCAATAGGTGGCTCCAAACAACAAACAGGCGTACCTTGAAGAAGTTTGACCTGTTTTGCAGATTCGTCAGATTGATGCTTATTTTCTCTTCTCTTTTCCTCCAGGAAACCTATAAGAACATCAGCTCAAACAGTAATAAATGATCAAGTCGTATATCAGAGCCTTCAGAGTACTACATCATACTATTTGTATTCTATACCTTGTAGCTCCATGCATTTGAGTTTCTCAGTACTGGCTAGCTCCTGGGCTTCTCTTAATTCATCATTCAAGCGCTGGATGATTTTCTCTGAGTCACCAGATGAACCTGTGTTTGACCGGTGAAGCTCATCTGAGAGTAAAATACAGAGCAAATGGGTTTACACAAGGTAGAAGATCTATTCTATCAACATGAGAGTAACTGTAAGGGTAGACTCATGAAATCATATTTACATCAGCTTACTCATTTACATTAGTAAACAAAGCACATGTGAAAGTAAAGCTAAAGTACAAAATGGTACTTAGGAAGTAATCATAGCAATTCTGTAAATTGCCATAAAAATAGAGCTATGATAACTGAATGTCTTGCCTTGTTAATTTTTCTTCAGTCCCAAATATTTAACCAGGGCTGACATACTGGATAATTTCCCAAGACACACTAAATGGGCCTATTACATAAACTAATTGCTAACCCAGAAATAGACGCAAATGCATTATCTGAATATTCTTTCCAAGTTTTCATTCCAAATTGTCCATTACCCCAGAAGCATATGAGCCGTTTTTGAATCTTTGGCACATCTACATTGCTTTTTAACACAAAGTTAAAAACAATACACAAAGGAAAATAGCTAGCCATGGTTGCCATGGGTATGTTGTGCTTTCTATAAATGGAAACAAGCTTCACAAATACTTTGGGGCTTTGGAATACCCAGTGAGCATCCTGATCCCCTAATCTGCCATGGCCAGAAAAAGAGATGACCTCATCTCAGACCAAGACAAGAGCCAAAACAGGTCAAGCATGTGCACCATAAATGGACACATTAGAGGACTATGACACTGCTATGAAATGCTATATTCCTTGTGAAAACTGAGGATTTCTCAATGACATGCACACATAAACATACAAATGTGCTCCCTCACACACACACACACACACACACACACACACACACAGAGAGACATATTTAGTTAGTAGTGCTATCAAATTAAGTTATTCTAACACATGTCTCTAAAATGAAAGGGTGTTGGGAGACTGGAGACTGCTGGAGGCTGGTGGCACTCCCTGCCTGAAGCACATGACTACTGCTGTGTGCCAGACTGAGGATGAGAGGGCAGAATGTTCTATCCCGGCTTTGCAGTCTAAAGAGCACTGAAAGTCTGTGTGTTTGTGTATATGCATGCATATGTATGAGAGGCTGACTGAGCATCAGAATGTGAGTGGGCTCCCTATAAGCAGGGTTGTCTATGTCCAGTGTGTGTGGAAGATGAATGCACTTGTGTGTGTGTGTGTGTGTGTGTGTGTGTGTGTGTGTGTGTCTGTCCCCAACCATCTATTGCAAAATACAGAGTCCAGGATAACAATCCTTTCATATCAGTTGTGATTTTAGTCATTTGGCAGGTTGTTTG
>OMOT01074760.1:0-33629 GCA_900312575.1 Acanthochaenus luetkenii | reverse complement strand
CGCGCGCGTGTGTGTGTGTGTGTGTGTGTGTGTGTGTGTGTGTGTGTGTGTGTGTGTGTGTGTGTGTGTGTGTGTGTGTGTGTGTGTGTGTGTGTGTGTGTGTGTGTGTGTGTGTGTGTCAGACAAGAGGGAATCCAATAGTGCTTGTATGTGTTTATCTTTAGTGACACGCAATGGTCAGTTATTATCGCCATTATGTCTTTGTGTCAGCAAATGACACCTCACAAAATAATAACAGGATTTCGCTGTAGGTAAAAATACTTCTCAGACTAGCTGGGTTGTTGGGCATCATATTGCTTCAAAGTGACTACAGAAGAAATGTAGGAATCATTGGTTTTTTTAGCACACGTGCTGAAGGGTAAAGCCATCATGGCCCATCTTTCCCACTGTCTGGTCTCCTTCCCAGTGAATGTGACAGCAGTCTTAAACTGAATCAGAGGGTTAGCATTCCTCACACTGAATGTTTAAAATATACAACGAATCTCTTTAAAACTGCTGATGAAGCTGCCAGGCCTGGCTTTACTTTACAGCTGCAGAATGTGCTGTATGTGACTGCGACTGCGAAATATCCGTATCTAATTGAGATTACGGCTCATGGGGAAAATATTGTCATCCATTTCTTTTGTGCTCCCTATATACTGTGCAGTGTAGCATTACAAATTAATTTATCATGCAACATTGATTCGCTCACCAGTATGTTTAGTGACATGTACCATATTGGTCCGAGTCATGAATGTCCCCGTTTCTCTTTTTACGTTCTCTGTATAACATCAGTATTGCATTAGTCACTGCATTCTATTTTGATTCCAGACACCCTAAATGTCAGCGCTAACCGTTGTTAGTCATCTGAGTTGGCCTCTGTGTGAAGAGATTCCATCTTCTAACAAGCTGTTGACAACGGAGAAATTAGCCTCCAAAACAAAGCCTTCTATAGCAATGTAAGCTCTAACGCCAGCCATTTCCACAACCAACTGTCTTCAAGTCTTGACACTGATGTTAGTTTTTCCTTTTTACAATGTCAATTAGTACGAGACGCTGTGCCAGGTAAGAGCCATAAGAACAGCCAAATCACTCACTCCAGTTCTGTCTGTCCATGTACATATAACAATAAAATGGAATAATTTTACCTTTAATGAGTGACACGTCATTCAGGGGATCGTTCAGCTGTTTCTCATCCATTTGCTTATCTGTAACAGATCATAATCATATCAGTAGACAGAGCAGTAAAAAACACATCATTAAATCAAGAGCCAATGTTGACAAACATACCATTATAAAATAACTATATTCATTAAAAACAATAAAAGTACCGGTAATATAAATGATGAATGTTTTATGGCATTTCTAAAAGAAAACTAAAACAAATGCATGTTCATCCTGAACAGAAAACAAGTACATTTGGAAGTAGCCTATATAATTGCTCAGAAATTTCCTTTTAAGTTAAGTCACATAAAATGTATTAATAAAGATGAACAACGATAGACACATAGCAGGAAATATTACCTTAGGTGATCCAAGAGCTATTATATGTGCTGGGCTACAGCAGTGCCTGACATGAAGAACTCTTCTCCAACTATCTGATTTTTCAGATGCGAAATGGAATAGTCCATCTGGTAAGGGGGAGACCACAAGCAATGACAAAGGCCGTTTAGCAGACCTCCGTGTTATTGTTGAATTGAAGCCACTGAAGATAAAGAGCTGGTAGAAGTGAATGGGCAAATACCTTGAGGCTCGTTAAAATGCAGCACTGGAGGGAAGTCAGACGAAAGCCCTTTGATACATGACCACCCACCCACCCCCCTCTTTTTGGTTGAAGTTCCCAGCCCCTCGACACTAGGTCATGTATCCGAGTAGGGCATCTCAGAAGCTGCAGCTGCATTCTGAAACACAGAGAGGTTTTGTTCAGGGAATTGGCCAGTTGGTACTGATGTAAAAATATACACGATGACACACAATAGGGCCTGCTACTGTGAGAATGTGAGGGAGCGTGTGCCATGTATGTGCACTGCAAGACCCCTCCTTCCCTGTTTTGCCATGCAGGGCACTCTTTTGTCACTTTAAATTAACTCATTACTGGCCTATAGGGTTTGGGTCTATAGATAGATGATACGTCATCCTGAAGGGTGGAGCCACTCTAAGTGCTATATAGCCATATTCTATAGATAGATGATACGTCATCCTGAAGGGTGGAGCCACTGTAAGTGCTATATAGCCATATTGCATTATTGAGCTAATTTGTACGGGACTATAACATATAGTTAGCCTCTTCATCATGTCTCGAATGTCCTATGAGTACTGATACAAAAGGCAAGATGGTATGAACAGTAGCCTAAATAAGAAAACATGTCACAGTGATATCTTAGTAGCCTTTGCCATTGTAAGCAAAGAACTCTAGCCTACTGACCAGATGCGCTCATAACTTAATCATCATCGCACACATTGGTGCATCTTCAGACATGCAGGTTGTGATGCAGGTTTGGTTTCCTTGTGACATGCATCTTACCAAGGGGCGTAGCCATCATTTCAGAAGTGTGTGTGTGTGTGAGAAGGGGGGGGGGTATGGGTACGGGGACGGACACTTAGTCCTAGATTAACTAAATGTTCCCAGCTTTCTAGAATGATCCTATCCCATCAGAGTTTTAGTTAAATAATTCATCAGACCCTGTACACACACACACAGCCTTACTTTCCTGTTAGTGTGCACCCTGAGTCACAAAAGCTCATTAATTGATGTAGCCTAACAGATCTGGCATCAGCTTGCATCATTTGTCACGTGTCCATGTGTTAACTATTCACCTTCTCAATGAAGATTTTGGAATGCTATACCATTACATATCTATAATCTAACAATAAACAATAACACAATTTAGCCATGGTGATATTATCATGATACTAATGCTTAATATTATTAGCTCATGTTGCAAATGTTTTTCCATACCAGTGATACATGAGAGAATGCTCAATCAATGGTGAAATTAAGAGTAGAAATTGAGGAGACTATCCCTATGAAGCCCAACTGTAGCTAGCTAGATAAATATAAAACAGAATGGTTATTTCCTTTAGCCATCCCAGCTAGAAACTCCTCACCTCTGCAGAATCAGCAGCATGTAATGTATTTCTATTGACGGTACAGAAAAAATAAGTGCAAAACACTGGAAACATTTGGAGTAGAAACTGAGAAGACTACCCCTACAGCCATACAATTATATGAGAGCTGTGGTATGTAGTTGTTTAGAGTTGGTATGTAGCTAGCCAGTTAGCAGATAGAGGTGACAATAGACAAGGCTAACCTAAAACATGTAATCGATTTTAAATTACGACTTAGCTATCCAAGCAAATGCAGTATAACTCGACTTGCATTTCTTGATTTGAGGATATAATCAATTGCTGAACATTGTAATGTCTAATCTAACGTTATGGGACAAAGTCTGTGGCATGTGGGAGTTTGGTTTGGTTTGGTTGTTAGGTCAGTGGCTTGTTCATTTCAGGTAGGGGGAGTTCTGGGTTTGCCATAGAAACTGGAGATCTTAGGACTGCATCAATTGTGAAAACTTGTCATATCAGAGCCTGAAATGTCTGATATTAGAAATATAGTCGAAATTAACATGACAATAGGAGCAGATCTCTATGGGGTTGGATTGCTTTATGCTGTGGCCACAGTTTCAGGCCTGAGACCGTAACCTTCATTGTTAAAGGTAGTGTTGAAATAAAAGTTCAAGATATAAAGTTGCCAAAAATCTACAAATTGTTGGATCTGTCCTGCCTGCTGACATAGACAATGAGAAATCAGGGGAAACCAATCAATCCTGCTACTTTTCAGAAGATGCACAAAGTCCCTCTTTATTTTTGCATCCAGTAGATATGTAAAGTTAGGAAATTTGACCCAGACTTAAATTGGAAAAAGAATGAGATTAACTGAAAACAAAATAGCACAATAGTTTTTCATTGTGGCATAAAAATACATTAAAACCACCAACCACCTAAATTCAGTTTAACCACCTTTTTATTAGTGAAAATATGATGCAACCACCTTTTATGGCATAAATCTTTATGACAAAAAATATAACGATGTCAATGACCAAAATTAATTGTAGGCCTATATCATCAAACTGATCTAATATTTGTCAACCTGCTGCCATCAGGTCACGTGTCTCTATACAAGTGTGCCAAGCTCAATAACAGTAGTGTCCCATATGCCTAAAACACCTTCAATAGCTCTACAACTATGTGAAATGTCTTCTTGTTATGTCCCTCTGTCATGGTGTTTCGGTCTATGTCCAGTCATGTGTGTGTGAGTAGTGGTCGTGTAGTTGATTGTATGGGAATTGCTGTGGAAATACATTTCCTCCTTGAGGAATCAGACAAATAAAGATCTAATCTAATGTAAATTATATTAAGATAAGGTCTTTTAAGGGGGAAAGGTATAAATGAACGTTTTTCTACACACTGGTGGTTATTTGCATTGTGATGGTCGCCCACTGGAGGTCAGTTTACCCAGCCTGACAAAAACCATAAATCCTGTAATATTACAATGGGGACTTGTAGTTTCGAGTGCAGCCTACATTGTGACTTTCTCGCACTTTCTGCGTTTCTAATCTCCTATGTCATTGCTATAATATAACCTATATTGACTTACTTTTCCTGCGCTATCTGTGTATCATCCCTCCAAAGTTTACTCTATGACCACTAGCGCTTTGTCCGAAGGGGCACCGTTTTATTTAACTGATAGAATTCAAACCCCATGAATAAAACTGATATTTACCTGTTCTACTTTCGTACGTAAGAACCTTTTCGACGTAAAGTGAACGGTATACATGCCTACACGTGGTTAGCTAACCGAAAACACCCCGGTTTTACCCGTAGTTGAACCGTACAACGTGTTGTGTCGTTGTCCGCTGGCTAAACCTACTTCCCCCCAACACTCAACCGGCGCTCTGCGACAGGCCAACATAGGGGAGGGGAGAAGAAGAAGAAGAAGAAAAAGAAGAAGAAGAAGAAGAAGCGGACTACTCGTTACTCAACAAAACTCGCTCCAGTGGGTGTTGCCGTTCAGCGTTACGTGTCGTCGTCATTTAGCGGTCTGTACTGTTTGGCGAGTTTCAGTCGGCGGCCGGTGATGCTAACGTCGAAGAGGAGGAGGTGGGGACGTCACATGAAAGCTGCCCGGCGCTGAGTCGAGTCACCAGATGTCGGCGGAGTCACTTCCCAGTCGCTAGTGTCGGGTCCTTCGCGCCTTCCACCGATGACTTCCTCTATCTCCGCCTGGGTTTGGAGGGAGAGCTTCTGGCTCCCACCGAACGTTACGTGGGCGGATCTTGAGCATCCACCGCCCGGCGAGGAGTATCCCCGAGTGGGGCAGATACTGTACGCCCTCCCCCTGGCCGTCTGTGTGCTTGTTCTGCGACTGCTGTTCGAGAGGTAGGCCGAAAACCTTTTGTTCCCCCCCGGGGTAGAGAGAGGGGTTGACGTTAGTTTAGCCTTGGTTTGGGTGCCTGTGTGTGGGTGGGTGCACAGCTGTGCGGCGTCTGTCCGTACAGGAAAACAGACTATAGTGATACACATGTACTAACACATATACGCGTATAAAGTACGATATGGTCACTATAAACTCTCCGTTTGGGGGATCTTATGGTGGTTTTTACGTCAGGTGATCCACCCGCCATCCGGATTGACCTCGCCGCATGACGCCGGGCAGCTCGGTCGAACTTTGTGAACGCAGACCACTCTCTCCTGAAACCAGAAGGAAGAGAGGCGACACTCACGCTCTTTATTATTTAGAGAAATCCCGAGCTGCCGGTGATGACGAGCCACGTGTTCAGCTCGCCGGCTCATGAATGTTGCATGTTATGAAATGGAGCTCACCTGGAAGCTTTGTCCACAAATTCACTCTCCACTTCGTAGATTGAACAGCTCCAGGTTTAGTCTCTTGACATCACAATATTGGAGTCTAACTTTCTCTTCCTTCCTCTTTTCAACGATACTATTTGATAGTTGTAATGTTTTATTATTATTATATATACAGCATGCATTGTTGTGTCCAACACAAATGTCCTTTGGGACAGTAAAGACCATCTAATCTAATCTAGCACCATCTAAGATCCTAAGAATATGAGCATTCACTTAGGGTGCTTTCCCCCTTCAACCTCTACTTTAAAAACGTTATCATTCCTGTGAGGCGGTGAAGTGAATTTATTCCTCGGGTTTGGGACAAATATTAAACTACATTTTACAGCCTCATGTGATTACAGGGGACTTTGTATTTTGTACCCCAGTGAGGAGCTTTGAAACGTGTCTGTACAGTCTCGAGATACCCAAGCAATAGATTATTTACCAGGTGTTCATCGGTCCAACCTTTTGTACTGTACACAACTAGTGCCACCAAACCACCGTGCCATCTTTTTAGAGGAAAGATCACCTCAAGTTGGGGTCATGCAAATTGCCGTAACTTTGCATTTCCTGTGCTAGGTGTGCTTCGTTGAGAATAAATTGGCCGGTGAAGGGAGAGGCCAAAGCCCAGCCTATACTTCTATTCAGTCTGTATTTTTTAATGTTGTGAGATCATTGCAGAAAAGTGGAGTTTGTGGTTACGTGTCCCTTTGGGTTGTAGGATGGAGAAGTTGTAAATGACACCGGTCAACTCAACAAGCGAATCCCATGACAGACATCAGTATTTTGGTCAGGGACTACACCGCGCTGTCTCTTCTCTCTTCGCTCTCTCTGTTCCCATCTTCTCACATGACAGCTCATCACCCTGTGTTTAGACTAGGTGCTACATTCCTCAGGATTCTCTCTTCCCAACTCCTGCCTGTCGCCTCCACAGCCTCTCTCTCGCTCCCTCTTTCCAAGACACACAGCAGGCATGCCAAACATAATCATTGTGGGCAAACTGTGAAAGCTCTTCAGTTAGTGTCGTTGTGAAGGAAGCCCATGGCCAAAACTTGGCCAGTGGTCCCATCTGTTCCCATAACCTGTCCAATATGGTCGATGTCTTTCTCTGACTCTCCCTCTCTGAATCTCTTTTAATACCGCACCACCTCTGTATCCCTGCCCTGCCCCCGCCCTGTTTATTGCCTCCATCTGTGTATGTAGGCTAGTGGCCAAGCCCTGTGCCCGCATACTTCAAATTCAGGCGGGAGGGAGTCGACAAGCTCAGCCCAATGCTGTCCTGGAGAGAGCGTATACATCCAAGACGGTACATATGGTTAATGTTTTGCTCTAGTTCATTCAATTATCCTCCATACATTGGAATACACTAACTGTCATGATAGGTGGATATGTAAATACCTTATGTAGTGGCAGTAATACATAGTGGTTTTGTGGTTTTACACGCAGAGCCTATCAAAAGCAAGTCATTTGATAACTCCTCTGTGCTGTCCTCCTTAGTGTCCAGACACAAGGCAACTGGACGGGCTCTCCAAGCAGCTGGACTGGGATGTACGGAAAATACAGAGATGGTTTCGCCTCCGGCGGAACCAAGACAAGCCCAGTACGCAGAAAAAGTTCTGTGAGAGCATGTAGGTTCCTACTAAGGAATGTATGTAGTTTGCATCAAGTTAATAAGAAGGGAATTTGTACTACAGAACTTAAAAGAAATAAGTCTTATTTGGTGTTTTTATTTCGAGTAGATTTCATATGACATTATTGTGTTTTCCTAACCGTATTCTTTTATTCCACTTCAGGTGGAGATTGACATTTTATCTGGGGATATTTATCTATGCGATTCGCCATTTGTGGGTGGTGAGTAGATTTTGCACATTGTATGCTTTAGTTCGGTGACTAGCTTATTCAGCATGATGCTGTCTAAATATTGTTCTTAGCTGTGAACCCATTGGCTGAAGCTATTCATGAGAGAATGTAACAATGTTGCATAGATTTTGCTTTTTTGGAAGTATTTCAATATAATTTTGTTGAGCAATCAGAGGCCTAATCATGTGCACATTTTGTCTGGTTTCCTTCAGTCACCTTGGATGTGGGATACCAGACACTGCTGGTACAAGTACCCTTTTCAGGTATTTACTAATTGCTAAAATGCCATGTTCAGTTACCTTTATTGTAAGGTGACTATAGTCTGTTCAGCACTATAATGTTGTCAGGTCTGTAGGGCTACATATTTGATAATGGTGTTGTTGTGTCACTTCGTCCCAAAGCCTCTGAGTCCTGGCCAGTACAACTACTATGTAGCTGAGCTGGCTTTCTATTGGTCTCTGATGTTTTCCCAGTTCACAGACATCAGACGGAAGGTGAGTCACCTGACAGTGCAACTATTGTTATTGTGCTGCCTCTCCGTAGCCTTGAAACAATACAAAGGTTAAGTATTGAGCAAGGCTTTTGAGATTCAGATCCGACACCTTGCCCAATACTTACTTTGTATTTTTACTGGTGTGCCAGCTTTCCCCATCCACTTGATTTTCTTGAAATTCTTTAGTGGTTTAACCTGTTAACAGAGACTTGGCTTGCATGCTACTCACACACAAATTATTGTTACTTGTTCATTAGAGTTAGCTCATTATAATAAACTCTGGCAAAACAGGTTAGGCATTGAAATGCTGCAGAGGCACAGAGATATGACTCTATAGTTGTGTCTGCACGAGCACAAACATCCCAGTATTTACACAAGCCCTTTCAGTTAAAGCCCCTTTCATGCATGCAGCCTGTTTGTTAATGTAAAGCCAGTCTTGTTGAATATATGACCAGAAGTTAATTCTAGGTCAACCAGCAATTGCATTCTTAGTGCTGTGCTGTCTTTCTAGCTGCAAGTGTTTTTTTATTATTATTAAATCTACCCTTCTCTTTCTGTCATCCGTCTTCATTTCACCGATGACAGGATTTCATCATAATGCTTGTCCACCACCTGGCCACCATAATCCTCATCACCTTCTCCTATGCCAACAACATGCTACGAGCAGGAACTTTGGTCATGTGCGTGCATGATGCGTCTGACATCTTCCTTGAGGTAAAGGACTCGAGGGACAATAAAGATTACGTTCAGTTTAGGACGTTGCCAGGCACTGTAATACAAAATGTACACACCCTGGAATATATGAATATGACCGGTATGCCCTGCAGCATGTCAGCCCCTGCTGTGTTCCAACACTTTCACAGCTATGAGAACAACAGTGTCAGCAGTACTACCTGGTGCCTGTACTACCTGTCTGACCGTAAAGCCTTTCTGTTAGAGATTACAGAGACAAGTTGCAACCTCCAGTAGTAGAAATTACAATATAGATATTGGTTTATGTTATCAGTGATTCATTAACCCCTTGTTTATTCCCCAAGGCTGCCAAGTTGGCAAACTATGCCAAATACCAGAGGCTATGTGATGGTCTGTTTGTGGTGTTCAGCATAAGCTTCTTCTTCACTCGACTGGTCATCTATCCATTCTGGTGAGACAAGTGAGAGCTTTTGTGTGACAAATGAAGTAGTTTAGTCAAAAGTATTATAGGCCATTTTTACATTGAATGATTGACTCTTAATAAGAATATATCGTTTTGATAACATATTGATGGCCTCGGTAACCTGCGTGTGTGTGTGTTCTAGGATTGTTTACAGTGTTCTGTTTGAGAGTTGGGAGATCATTGGCCCATACCAGTCCTGGTGGGTGTTGAATGGGCTGCTGTTGGTCCTGCAGGCTCTTCACATCATCTGGTTCTACCTCATCGCTCGCATTGCTATGAAAGCCCTATTCAAGGGAAAGGTATGTCTGGTTGAACCTACGTGTGGAGGAATCGGTGCTTGAAGTGAAAAGAAAAGAAAAAGGTGCGGAGAAAAAAAAGGTGTCGGCACTCCCCTTATTCACAGGTTGGTGTGTGTGTCGGCCAGTATCGACAAATCATCAAGTATTACATTTAGAATTTCTACAGTGAATAAGAGATACTAGGAGATATTGCTGATGTTCATCAAGGGGACAACCATTTCAATTATTCAAAAAGATAATTGACTATCTATACTAGCCTTGGTGTGAGTGTGGTGCAAATGATGCCACTCCAATGGATCTGCCAGGAAGACAGGTAGCCCTTCTCAGGTGACAGGCACTGGCATAGATGATCCCATCGTTTCCACACAGATGCTGCTTGGGCGAGGTCACCTCGGGGCAAATCCGTTGATTGTAATGTCATTGTAGACGTTCTAGGCCTACTAGCCACCGACGGAGAAAAGCAGGCAGGCGAGAGCGGAGGTGAGCCGCCTTGCGTCCCTAGGTGATGCAGTTTCGTTAGGGCCATTATGAATCACCCAGAGAACCTGATTGGGAGAGGGCAGAAAAAGAGTACTGGCAGCTTGTGAGAAGTGCCAGTGCACCAGAGTCAAATGTAGACATGCTGGTGAACACCGGCCCACTTCAAGCACTGGGAGGAATATATTTGACATTCCTCGCTATTAAAAAAAAAAAAAAGTTAAATACTGTTGGTGAAATACAACGGTCATCCACCCCATTGCTTCATTTTACAGGTGGCAAAGGATGACCGCAGTGACATCGAGAGCAGCTCAGACGAGGAGGTTCTTTCCAAATGCAGTAAAAGCCCCAACCGTACCCCAAAACCAAAGGACAGTCACAATGGTAGCCTCAACGGTAATGGAGAAACTTGAACACTGAGAAGAGGTGGCAATAAACCAGTTATACTTGTAATGTGGCTTTTAATCACCTCCTGTGTGCCTGTGAACCCCACCATGTCTCTGTGACATCCTGAAATACGTCAACTCTCTCACTTTTAGAATTGACATACTAGTTGTTCAAGGAGAGAGAGAAACAGATACAGGGAACTGTATGTGTAGATTACAGACGCAGTTTTTCTGTCATGTGTTTAGCTTTTACAAGAAATACTGAGAAATATTTTTTAGCAGTTTTACAAGACATACTAGGATGTGTTGTATACCTACACTGCTATCGTGAGAACTCATTTTATACTTGGAAACAGAGCTTTTATCAATGAAAGTAGTAATATATTTGATTGATGTAGGAAATTTACTGTGTGCCTTAATTAATATGTTCCATGTCCTCGTCTTAATTACAAAAGACCAAATTTGGAATATGTTTCTTATTAAAATGTTTATTTAATCAAATCCAGTCGTGAATGTGTTGTGTGAATAACTTTGTTATGCTATAAATATAGTATTTACTGGATGGTCAACTTGATTGTATAATAACATGGTAGCGTTTGATGTGATCCACTAGCAGACTTTCTTTCCAATGAGATGATAATCCACCTTCAGTATCTTATTTTATCACACTGGTCCATCGTGTCAAAAGCTTCTTCAGAGAAGTCGTTATATTTCAAGCTGAAAGAATGGGGGACAAAAAAAAGTAGCCGTTAGGTGCTAGTTTAAAAGGATCAGGTATATCAACAATCCACAAGCGTTCACTCACTTCATCTCCAGCATGTTGTGGCTGTCCTGCATGAGTTGAACAAGGGCTGGCACGGAGACATTAGTCAATAAGTTGTTACTTAGGTCCAGGGTCTTCAAAGACCTACTGGCGCTCACAGCGGCACACAAGTCCCCGACACAGGCATCTGTCAGCTGGGTCATTTCAAGACTAAGATAGAGAAGAGGCCGAGTTGTATTAAACGCAACAGAATTAAGAGTGAGAAGCAATCGGGTGATTAAGAAATGCTGGTGGTCGTGCCAGTGTCGAGCTCCGTAATGATTTAGCAGACTCACTCCAAGTGCTCCAACAGACAGCACGGATGTGCTACAGCGTCCCACAGGTGTTTGGCCCCTTGGTCTCCTACACTACTCATAGCCACAGACAAGGACTTGAGTCGAGAGGTCCCACTTCTCAGCAACGAACCCAGTTCCTCGAAGACCAATTGGGTTAACTCGCACCGAGCCAAGCTGTAAGAAGGAGCAGAATTCACACCAATATCCTGAATTAAACCACATATTGAAGACTGGTCGACGCTGTCCAGAGAGTATTAAAACGGTTGGATTATACCTGAGTTTCTCCACTGGACACCCGGGTCTACTGAGGGCGTCGCAGAGCAGCAGCGCTCCCTCCTGGCCCAAGTCGTTCACTGACAGGTCCAGCTCTAGCAGAGAGCAGTGCTCTGACTTCAAGGCCTCGGCCAAACCAGCACAGCACCCATCCGTCAACTGGCTATCAAACAATCTGGACAGATAAATGAAAGATATCAGAAAGGGCTTAACATAACGGAATGACAAGTTTGTATGAATCAAACCTACTGCACATTAATTTAGAGGTGTTACTGGTCACATCCACCAGGGATAATAACACAATTATCTTCTTTCAGCTTCTTGAAAAAGACACAAAGGCTCATTTTATTCTTTTAAAACACAGACTTACTTGAGGCTCTGCAGTTTACAATGTGGATGCTGAAGCGACTTGGAAAGCAGCTCCACTCCACTGTCACCAATAGTGTTTTGTGTCAGGTTCAGTTTTCTCAACGCCGAATGGCTGTAGCACAAAGCTGTTGACAAAACGTCCATGGATCCTGCAGTCAACTTGCAGGTTTGTAGCCTTGTCATGAACAACAACAAAATGAGGTCATCTTTCAAACCGTAAAGTCTGAAAACATTATTGCAAATATAATTATAGAGTTGTAAAGTCATTTGAGACATGTTTGTGATAAAGGGCTATGACAAATAAATGAACTTGACAACAAAAACACATAAATTTTACACATTTTACAATTATACTGCACCATGCATAGTACTTACTGAAGCTCCTGTAGTTTGCAGTAAGGGCTATGCAACGCTCGGCACAGTTCTGTGAGGCCCTGGTCCCCGAGCTCATTAAACATCAGTTCCAACACACACAGCTGGGATGTGTCTGAGGTCAGGACAGACACCAGGTCTCCACAGCACGCCGCCGTCAGTCTGCACGATGGAAGTCTGTATAAATCAAGAGCAACTTATTGACTCCACTGAAAATACTTTTTGCCTTTGAGAAACACCCGTTAAGAATAAACGTCCCAGGCTAATCTCACTTTAACGTGTGCAGCTTGCAGTCTCTGAGTCCAGTGCAGAGGATTTTGAGGCTTGCGTCACCCAGGCGGGTATGAGAGAGATCCAGCTCCGTGGTCCTTCCTTTGCAGAGAGCCGATGCCAGGTGAGGGATAGACCCCGTTCTGAGGGAGCTCTGTGACAATCTGGGGACACGCGACAAGAGATGTTACATAGAGATGTACTGGGCACCAAACTGAGCGTAAAGCATAGCAGTTTAGGCCTTGTAGAATCGGTAGGCTTGCTATGTCCTGCTAAAACATTATACTGTGTGTCTTGTGCTCTGTTCTGTCTCCCTGTGTTCGTCTTACATGATTCTGTAGTTCCATTGATTGTTGTTCAGTTAGATCTAGTTTGGCTCATTTTCTGTAAAGTCCTTTGACACATGCGATAAAGGGCTGTATAAATAAATGAACTTGAACACGGATATGGCAACTACTGCAAAGCAAAAGTGATGGATGTCTAGACATGTCAATTTTCAGATTTCTGTTTTGCTTCCTAGATGACTTACATTATCTTCCGAGACAGGCCCATGGCTGGAGCCAGGATCTCCGCTTCCTCCTCCGTCAAATCCCTCGTAAAGTACAGATTCAACTGCTCTATCTCGCCAAGGCACAGGACGACATAGTTCAGTGCTACACAGTCCTGGAGGCCCAGATCCCCATAGCTGATGCCAATTCGTGCTGAACGGGTGATGATCTCTTTCACCAAACTCTCATTCTGACTTTGATGGAGCCGACGGAAGCAGCGGAAGTGTTCCTCTTTGTAGCATCCCTCTAGCGTCTTCCGGGAGCTGCTTTTAAGCCAGCGTCCGAAATCCACGATCCGATCATAGCTGAACTCCCCCAGCACGGTCTCTAGCGGTCTCCGCTGAACTGGTTCTGAGAGGCCTGACAGGTAAAGATCTAGAAACTTGACATGGCCTCCATGCTTTTCCAACGTCTCCTGCACGCTCTCGGACGTCGACTTGTCCAAAAGGAAAGACACAGCCAACAGGAACTCTTGCGTCAGTTGGGAGTGGAAAGAGAAGACGCATCCATCCAATTCCAGGTCACCATCTACTCGCAAGAAAGTGCCCACTGAGGTTTGAGAGGTGAGAAACGGTTGAAAACCAAAGGAGACCATTTCCTCTTTGGTGCAGCTAGGCTGTTGGCCAAGACAGCAATGAGAAGCCATCCTACCTAGGGCTGACACTAGATCTCGGGAGCGGGCTTCGTTCAGCGAGAGTGCCTGAATCAGGTGGACCATGATATTTACACACACTTGAGTTAATGTTTCAGGAAGCCTCTCTCCGGCATCCATCAGAGACTTGTAAATAGAACAAACTGTCCAACAGAATCTCGGGGAGGTACAGAAATCATAAAAGCCTAATGTCTTCTCGATGTCTATTAGTGTGCTGTTGGCAATAACCGGGTCAGGAAAGAACCCGTTGACGAAGGCCTTTCTCTGGGGCTTCAGAAACCCCAACAGGTCCACCCGGGAGCCACTCAGAAACGTCAGACAGCCTGTAGGCCTGGTGGCCAACAGAAAGGCAGCTCCTTTTAGCAGTGACCCGTGAAGCAGGCTGGCTATTAAACAGGACACCGAGGCTAGCTGCCTGGGGTCAGAGCAGAGGGTACGGACCGAAGGGTCCAGGCTGTGTTCGTACCGATCCAGCTCGTCAAAAACAAACAACAGATTATCAGGCTTCTGCAGAACGTGGGCCATGGACTCGGGAGTAAGATGGCCGTGACGGTGCGACATGAACGTCTCCAAGGAGAACATCCCATCCAAAGAATTTAGCTCCCTGAACCGGAAGTGGAACACGTAAGAAAAGTTTTGGAGGTGTTCTCCTTTGGCCCAGTCCACTACCAGCTTATGTAAAGCAGTTGTTTTACCAGATCCTCCCGGACCAACCAGTATGACTGTTCTGGTTTTGTCCGACAGCGCAGTGTGGATGGCATGATCAAGAGAGGGCAAGTTGTCTCCCACGTGTCTCTCTGTCCCCTGAGCCCCAGCAGCCAAGGGGGAAATGTACTGGCTGTTATTTACCACATTGTGAGGCGGCTGGCCACCAAGAAGTGTTGATGTGCCCCTTGAATTCAGGCTTTGTGCCAGCAAAGCTTCTTTGTGCATCGTGTAGATCACTGTTATGAGAATACAAACAATAATAACAACAATGGAAGACAGTTAGTACTTTTCTCTTTTTTACAGTGGAATGAATTGCATATCATTATTTTGTAAACTATGTCTATCCTAACTTACATGATAGAGCCTGCAGTGAAATGTTTAATTACCTTGTGTAAGAACAAACGCACTTCTGACAAAGCTCGTCCTATTGGACTGTGAGACCAGGTCTTGATTAAGACTCGATACAAACTATATCTTATAAAAGCTGCTTTCAGACGCGACCAGGAAGTACACGACTATACTAGGCATGCGCTAGTGGGGCGTAAACAAGCTATCTACCAATCAAACCACGAGTAATAGGAAACCCGGAAGTAACCTCGGTCTTGTGTTTAGGCTGCCTTCAAGACACCTGGGAACTGGGAAATATCCCGTCTCTTAGTGGGAACTGTGACGCCGGGACGGCCACCTATCTCGGAGTTCTGCCAGTGTATAATACACAATAGCAGCCCACCAAAAGCAAACCATGTCTCTCCTAACATTATGGCGGTCTTTCATACAGGTTGCGTATATCGGAGTCATTTTTGAACGTTCACTGGGAGAGAAGGTGAGGGCAACGGCATGCCGTGGCTCCAGGCTAGCTAAGTTAGACTAAGGTGAACTCCCTCTCCTTCCTTGTCAGCTGCCACCACAACGCTCTAACGCATTTACATACCAAGTCAATGTCAAACACTTTGCAAATATATATACATATATTTGTCTTTCAGCACACGAGCGTTTGCTAATTTCCCCTTATATCAGGGGAGGAGTTAGCAAGTTACCAACGTCTCTCCCCCTTTGGCAGTTGCCAGGTTGGATGGACAGTTTCCAGCCCAATAATAATTACTAAAACCCACAACGCACACAATGGTGTACAAATCCACCCAAATATGATGGATGAAAAAAAATGAACATGTTTGACCACCATACAGCATGGGATTACTAGCTAAGAGCATACAACAATGGCGCTTGTTATAAACTCCTCACCCCTGTCCAAGGTAGTCGCACACCGAAGAGAACGTGTCATCACAGGCCTCGACAGCAACCACAACATTATCTGACAATTGTATCTCGTAACTCAAGATCAACAGCCAACATAATGCCACAGGCCATGTCTAATTCAGGGCCAGCAACTCGTTTTCAGCCTTGACAGCATGTCAAAGCGAACAAAACACATGTGTGCACTGTCAGCCATGTTGTTTTGTGGACATATACGTTCTAATCCAGCCTTTGACCGGCCACTCTGTCCCCTCCTGCTACTCTCCTAAATATATGGTTCTTCAGAGGATCTTCATACTTATTGATTTGCTTGTTCGTTTTCTGATATTAACAATCATTCTGTAAATACGTTGATTTTAGCCAGAGATCAAGCCTCATTCAAGTGAACACAACTTTAAACGACCACTCACTCATACAATGTACACCAAGTGCCCTGTTGTGAACGCCATCCACAGCCTTCACCAACCAATAGTGTCCCAAGATTTGCTATCAGTAACCACCATATCATATATGCAGGCCCAGGTGTCCACATTAATGGGTAAGATGGTTGTCTGGGAGGAAAGCTACGCCTACGTAGTTTAAAATAGCAGCTGTAATCTCAGTTTGGAGCTAATAACTGTTCATGGAGCTTGTGTTGCTGTGTGTGTATCACTGAGGAGGAATGGCAGGAATGAAGAGGAAACCACTTCCTCCTCAGAGTACTGTCACAGCATTCATTTTGCTTCACGGTATGCCATCACAAAAGGAAATATTTCCGTTTTCTGCAAGCCATTACATCATCATCATCCAGAGTAGCGAGCAGGTTAGTTCAGGCCGTGCTGGGTCCAGTAAGCGTACTTGAGTGCATTTGAGGTTTCTGTATTTTCCTTGGGGAAAATAAATACAAATACTTTTTACTCCACTACATTTATGTACATTGTTGTTTTTTTGCACTTTGAAGAATGGTTTAAAGGTTTGCATGTAAAATATGTTATCAGTTTGTGATTCTACATCTTCAAAGCTTGAGCCAGTCAACTATAACATGGCTAGCATATATGGATCACCGATCCTTTTAACGTAACCTCTAAAGGTCAACGCAACAAGGACTGAACATTCACAAGCACTGAAACACCAGAACCGTGTAGAACATATTCTTTCACATTTACTGGGTGGGTGTCTTGTATTTTTGTGACTCCTCCAGGTATCTCTCCAAGCCAGTTATGTGAAATTCCATGTCGATATAAACACTGGCTAAACTGAGGTGGTTTCAGATGCTGCACGTCGTTCTTTAATAACACCTGTATGATTCAGGCCTGCGGTATTCATGCAGCTATGGAATGTGTCTGCTCTCATCTAGCTCACAAAAGTCTGTCATAACAAAATAATAGCATGCAACGTTTTCCCCCATCCGTTATAAATTCCCCATCGTGTAAGAAAAGCATCAAGGATACTCAGACAGACCTATTGTCTGTCCTCCACTCTCTTTTATTCCTTTGACTGGTTTCAGGTTGGCTGCTGTTGCTTATGGCACTTGTGTTGATGGGGATGGAACGAGGAGAATTAATGAAATGTACTGAACAAGTCTGTGTTGGATGTCTTATCTAATTATCGTCTGACAAAGAATATACAAATGAGCATTCAGCTGAGTAGATGTCCATCTTTATTTGAATTATTATTATACAAACTGCAAATTATTGTGACATTCGACGCAAAGACAGAATACACAGATACGTTCACATTTGGCATATTGGCTAGCTTGACTTTAGATGAATCTAAAGGTACAGTTAAATGACCATGGTAGTTCCAGTAGGACCTCGCACTGATGTGGTTTTTCTGCTTTAGTTGTATGATACGTCATGGGTCACTGTCTTGATGAGAACTGGAGCCGACCGTTGCTGCTGGTAGCTTTGAACACTGAAGCCTGGTGGGAAGAAGACAGTAGGAAAATGACACACACACACACACACACACACACAGGGCAAAGTGATATATCGGTTTAACCCTAGCGATAACCTACAGTTGTAAAATACAGTACATACCTTTCTTGGGCATTGTCTGGATGTTGACAATAGACTGATGTCCAATTCTGTGAGTGAGAGAGGAGCAAATACACCGTAAGCAGTGATGTAGCAGTAAATAAAAGTGAACTATGACCTCGAGTTGATGATCATCACGAGGCAAACAGGCACAAATCTAAAATAAAAAGAAGTGATATTTTCTTTAAGCTTTCATTTACACTTTTCTTTTCCCCCTTAAAAGACCCTCCTATCCTCACACACCTTTAATCGCCTTGATGCTCCTTAGTATGATTAGAATTCATGTCACAGAGATGATTTATGTCACCTAATTAAAGGTAAACTAAATCATATTTCGAATACAATCCCTGCTCACCGTTCCTCTTCTCCCTCCAACAGTTTGTTGTAGGTGGAGATCTCGATGTCCAGGGCCAGCTTGACGTTCATCAGCTCCTGGTACTCTCTGAGCTGCCGGGCCATATCCTGCTTGGCCCTCTGCATAGCCAGCTCCAGGTCCCTGATGCGACCCCTGGCATCCTTCACGGCCAGCTCCCCGCGGTCCTCCGCTTCAGCTATCTGGCCCTCAAGGGCTTCACGCTGAGAACATTTGGAGGGATGGTGCAAAGGTTTTGTTACAACCGAGCTTGTAGATCAGAATTATTCAAACAGAGGATTCGGTTCATAAACACACCTACAGTTCGTCAGGAATAACTGACATCTGCTATTTTGTTGACTCTTTGATTGCGCTATGTTCCACGTGGCTTGTGAATGTGGCTTACGGTTGTCAGTTGGCAAATATCACAGAGAAAAGGCTTGGAGCAAGACACAAACCACTACTAGAGTAAACAACGCCATGATTTGATCCCTTTAATTCCTTCCACAGACGGTTATCGGTGTGAAGATAGTTGACAGTAGTAGCAGGGATCTGTTGAATAGGTATTAAGTCTGCCGTGCTTAATGCACTTCACTCACCTGTCCTTTCACAGCCTGGATCTCATTCAGCAAACGGCTGATAAGGCGGTTGAGCTCAGCAATGTCCCCCTTGGTGCTACGCAGCTCATTGCCATACTGGTCAGCCTGAGCAGTCATCTGGTCGAACTGGTGCAGGCAGAGAACAGAGAGGATGAATGGGATCAGGAATCATCACGTTTCTTATGGGTGGCCCCAAGTGCTGGTTTTGCAGTGTTTTTTTTTTGGGGGGGGGGTGGATTTACTGTATTTGGCGAGACTGTTTGACCTCTGTGCTGCTCCTCCCATTAAGAAGAAACTTTAATTATATAACTAAGCCATTTACATGTAAGTATTCATATTAGCTCAAGATTCATGCATCTGTCGCTCGATATCTCTTCACCTTGGTCTTGTGCCAGTTTTCGGCCTCCTCACGGTTGCGTGCAGCGATGTCCTCATACTGGGCCTTGACTTCAGACACGATCTGATCCATGTTCAGGGCCCGGGAGTTGTCCATCTGCACCACCACTGAGGTTTCCTTCAGGCTCTCCTGCAGCTCACGGAGCTCCTGTGGGCAAAGAACACATGCAGCAACACTATGAGCACAAAGCGTTTCTTTAGCCATAGACACATCTTTATTGAACGTATTTCAATTAATGACACATTATTGTCTAATAGTTGTCTACCATATCATAGAGCGCCTTGAGGAAGTTGATTTCATCAGTAATTCCAGCTACTCTGTCGTCTAGATCCACGTTGGACAGATAGCCAGCGTCCACATCCTAGAGGTGAGAGAAATGCTTCAGCAAAACATGAAACAACCTTTTTGACATGCTTCTGTTTTTTCTCTCCATTTGACAGACACAGACACTGTAGTACTGTGGCCTTTCTTGACCGTATACCTTTTTAAGCATGACAAACTCATTCTCTGCTCCATTCCTCTTGTTGATCTCATCCTCATACCTGGAACCAAGCAGAAATATATAGGATTTACTCACTCAGTAGTTATGAACACTTCAACACAGGTGACTACCTGTATATGTTATTCTTCACTTTTGCCACACAGACGTACTAGTTGCTTAAGCTTGATGCAGAACCCAGCTAAATGTACGAGTGTTGGCTGTTTCACGTTGTTTTCACGTTTTCTTTCACAGGCATTACAGGAAATGGACTCTTACTTTGTCTTGTAGTCTTCCACATTTTTGTGCGTGACATTGTTCTCCATGTCTAGTTTGTTCTTGTCATTGTTGATAGCATCCAGCTGTCTATGCAGGTTGGCAATGTAGGCCTTCAGCATGGGCTCAACGTTAGATGAGGCTGTGGTCTGTCCCTGCAGCAGATTCCATTTGGTCTCCAGCATTTTGTTTTGCTGCTCCAGGAATCGTACCTGGGAGTCGGGGCACACGTATGACACACACAAATAAGTACTATTAAGCGTTGTCATTGTAGACAGTGTTTATTGAACAGTAGGTTGTACATAATTAATGAATTATCAGAATTATCCAAATGAATTTAATCTGAGAGCAAAGCACTGGCTTTTCATTAAACAATGTATGAAACACTTGCATTTGGTTTCAATCATATGAAAACGTCATATTGTACTGTTGAAATAAAACAATTCATTGTAACATTCAGCTTCTCTAAAGTAAAAGTTTTGGTGGAATGGATTCTTACCTTATCGATAAATGTGGCAAAGCGGTTGTTGAGGCCCATGATCTGGTCTTTCTCTTGGGTCCGGACAGCTTGGATGGTGGGGTCTATGTCTATGTTGAGTGGGGTCAGCAGGCTCCTATTGACAGACACAGCTGTAATCATGGCACCCTGGTTAGGGCCAGAGCTGGCCCTGGGGATGGAGTAGGATCCCAGGGACATGCTGCTGAAGCCCCGTGATGAGCCGTGCACCCCTGGGCGGCTGCTCTGCTTGCTCCTCAGACTCATGGTGGTGTTGTGTGGAAGTGTCGCTGCTGTGATGGCTTGAAGAGATTGGAGTGGTCGAGCTCTGCCTTGTATCTCCTACCTGTTGGGTCCTACTTTATAGTCAGGATAGGGTGTGGCGTGATAGTAAAGTTATGTGGCTCCCCAATGTGGGTGAACCAGTTTGACACATACCACCCTCTCTTCCACCTGCCCCCTCTGCTCAGATTGCATTGTTCCCATCGTTGACCTGGAATCCAGGCTTGTTCCGTGGCTTTACGTGGGCTACACCTGCGTTTATGCATGAATACACCGTAAAAATGTGCACTATGTGTGAGCAATGGATCTGTGTTGTTATATTGTATTATATGCCATTAGACAGAATGTTTTTTATTGGCTTTAATGCCCAAATGGCATGTACAGTATGTCATTGTACTGTAGTGCTAAGAGCAGGGAGGGAAATTAACTGTTTAAATATCAGGCCACAGTGGCAGGTAAATCCACTGTTCACTTTACCCCCTGCCTGATTTGAGGTAGCAGTTCAGCTCACGGAGGAAAATAGATTCTGTCAATACGTTGTAATAGGTGTCGTTAATGTGACAAACTGATGTACTTTGATTGCCTCAATCTTCTGTCCAGTAGAATATCTGTTATTTGCGTAAATTGGTTGTAAACATAAAACTGGTCTGTCTTCTTGGTGCCATTCAAAATTAATCCCCTCCCATTAAACTTCTCCCTCTCTCCCTTTTGAGAGTGGTTACCCAATAATCGCAGTCTCTTAGAATAACAAGGACAGAAAAATAAGTTCCTCCTACAACCAGGGTGGATATTGATTCTGGTGGCCTCTATGGCTGCATGCTACCGTAGCTGCTCAATCTTCTTCACACATCATACACCGTAATAGGTGAATAAGGAGGAAGAAAACGAGGAGCAGAGGAAGACTTTGGTGTGTGTGTGTGTGCACGTGTATGTGTGCATCATGTATGTTAAAAACCATTTTGAATAACGTTGTTAATGTATTTTTGTCAATTCTAAACTTTACAGCCCTTAATAGCTTTTTCTTAGATTTTAGATTAGATTAGATTAGATTGCACTTTATCGATCCCCTAGGGGAAATTCAGGTGTTACTGCAGCAATTAGCAGAACAATGCCAGAAATGGGGAAGGCAGTAAGGAGAAAAAATAAATAAATAAAAACACAGGTAATAATAACAATAATGGGCACTTATAAATAGTGCACTATTTGTCTTGCTAAACATTGCGAAAATACAGAGCTATTGAGTTCACTATAAGGTTTAAGAATGAAGTTAAAACCAAATGCCTTACTTCTACTTTATGTCCTCATATCCGACCATTTCTGGGGAAGAAACTGGGATGACAACTATTCTATGTCCTACAAAATGTCACTTGCTACATGGCCACCATTAACCTTTCTATGCATTTGTACACTTATTGTATCATCTTGCCCCTGCTGCTGCAAGAGTTGCAGTAATTATAATCTCTTAGAACATAATGATCTTGGGGGACTTCAATGCAGATGGGGCATATGTCTCAGATAAGGAAACGAAGGACATCTGAATCCGTAGCGACCAGAATTTCCACTGGCTGATTGGCGATGATGTGGACACCACTGCAAACACAGGGAATGAACACACCTACGACAGGCATGTGAACACCGCTCATTAACATACTATATGCTAATACTTCATTCATGCGACACCAGGGAAGGTGGTTTTCAAGATTTTTGTGAAAGCATTTTTGTCAGGAAGAAAGTGAACACCGTTATTATGTTTCATGAACGTGCTCAACATATATGTTGCTCTCACAGGATTGTTGTGTACGGACAAGACTTGCAGCCATTGGGCCAAACTTAGCCAAGCCATTCAATTTGAACATGAAGAGTTTGCTCACAGAGGAAATGATGAGTTTCTGGACACAACTGTCAACCAAATGTTGTTATACTAAGGTATAATGACAATAAAGTATCTATCTATCTATAGAAGGTTGACAGGCAGGGGCTTGCCTACTTGTATTGTGTCTATCACAGGTCATTTATAATGCAACAATGCCTCTGTGTAAGATGGTAATCCCTGCTGAGAAGGAATGCTAAGAATTGGGGAGTTTTTCGTGTAAATCAGCTTTGACAGCTCAACCCGAGTATTTCTCACTTTACTT
Organism: Acanthochaenus luetkenii; assembly: GCA_900312575.1. Taxonomy (NCBI): domain Eukaryota; kingdom Metazoa; phylum Chordata; class Actinopteri; order Beryciformes; family Stephanoberycidae; genus Acanthochaenus; species Acanthochaenus luetkenii. Next base: position 10,498 of record OMOT01074760.1, on the reverse strand, counting down.
TCCATTTTTGCTATCAACATATGTTACCTTAGTGTGATGTGAACATCGCACTAGTACCTAAGATAGAAGCTCATCACCGTACCAACACTGGCTAACAATTAAGATTAGTCAGAGGTGGAAAGTTAATTTAAATGACTACTGTAGTTACTTTACTTGATATATATTTAAATAATGCTACTTTTCTGAGCATTTTAAAACCCAAACTTTGTGCCAGTTATGGCTCATCAAGTTTTTGAGGTATTTGCAAAGACCATGGATTTTTTGGAGGAAGATTTCAGAACATGCCTGAAACCTGAATGACTTTCACAGCAGAGTACTTAAGTGCCTTTCTTAATGAACTGCTTTTCTCATGCTGGAACGGCGAAAAGTCATCTTCAGATCTGCTTATTAAAACAAAAGCTCACTACACTCAAACTGCACGAATGACTGGAAGATCCAAAATTACACACTATTGTTTGCTTTTCCTGAGTTTCTTGTTACCTGCTCTGATTTCTGTGATTGCATTACTTTTGTATACATTTGAATCTATATCCAGGGTCATTGTTGTTCAATAGTGATGTATTAAATAACTTGAAGACATTATTTACACACACACACCAAAGAAAAGAAGAATTGGATACAATTGGGAAGAGGATCATATAGCAAACTGTGGGGTAATCTTAGTAGTTTACATGTAAGAACTTTTTAGATATTGGTGACATCTAGTGGTGGAGTTAGCGTATTTCCCAACATGACAGCCTCCACTCTTGATGATCAGCTTCATTATCCCACTAGTCACATCAGTGATCCCATAAATTGACAAGGGCAGAAATCCAACAAATTTGGTGATAAGTTGAAGATTCTTAGCTGAAAGCAATGCCCAAACCCAAGGCGTCTATTTCCACATCTGGCAGAGAAAACTATCATGATCATAAATATTCAGTGTTAAAATAAGGCAGAAACGAACATCACCTGTCATAGTAGGCTACTAGTGCAATGCTTTTCATAATGTGTTTATTATACCTTGTGCATTGTTTTGCTAACTATACAATGTGCATGTCAAATATTTTCCAAACCACATTGAATCACTTTCTATTCCGACACTGACATGATGTTTTAGATAGTGTTTTGTAGAAACACAAAATCATTTCAAAAATATACTGAACTGATCTTGAATGGTTTGGGTCAAGCCATGTGTAGCCTACTAAAGAAATTAATTAAAGGGTTAGATACTCTGGAATTTTGAATTATGGTCTTTTTCTTCTTCCACTAATAAAACCAAGAGCCACAGCTGGCCTCAACCTGCAGCTACGGTAATTGATCAAACCAGGAACTCTGACGTGGAGTGGCCTGATTCAGACGCACTTCAGTGCTTTAACCTGCGATTACATCAGGAGACTACATTACAGTCCAATTAAATATGAATCGAACATCTCTAGGTTTCATCCGTCTGTAATAAACATGCGATTTTGCGGTAATAAACATTCTAAACAAGAAAATGTTTCCATACACATGTGCTTTACTGAGTTTTTCTGATGATGTACGTTGCCTCTATTCGCTGATGTGTTGCGGCCTTCACGTGCTCATCGTGAGCTACAACTTGGTTCAACTAGGCACTTTACGAATGGCAGGTTTACACGACTACTATCTAATGTCTCACCTTAGCCACTTGTACTGTTGGATGTTTTTAAGAGGTCAAGGTTGTTTGTAGCCTTGAATTATATTTGTGCTTTGCAAATATTTGCACTCTGCTGTTGTCTTTTTTGTTTCTAAAGTGCATCCTAATACTGCTGCGTTTTCATTCACTCATTTCCACGTGTTGTTGCCTACCTTGAAATAGAGATGTTCAGATACCATTTTTTCCATCCCGATACCGATACCTGAACTTGCATATTGGCCGATACACTGTACCGATCCAATACCAGTGCGTTCAAATATATCATATATATATATTGTTAACAGCTGTATACTACTAAACGTGTATGGGTGTGATATGATTGCTATCGTTGTTGTATGGCCTGGCTCCGGTTAAACCCTTTGTAAAACATGAACAAATACATACAGAGAATTAATGCCATAGAACTTTCTTTTATTATATAGTTTGACTGAAAAATAACTCAAAGAAATACATCTACGAATAAATAAAACCTGTTAAAAGTGCAGTCACAATTCAGTAAAATAAAATACATTTACATTTCTAAATAGTACAGTAACTTAAAAACTAAATACATCTAGGAATAAATAACAATTCCTTTAATAAATTGTTAAAGTGCAGCCACAATTTAGTAAATAAGACAGTACAGTAACAGTATAAAACAGTAGTGCAACATCAACTTAAAAACTAACCATTCAAAATAAACAAGAATTACTGTGTAAAACAAAAGTGCAGCAGCTACACAGTAAACAAAAAAAGAACTTCAAAGTAGTATTGCTCACAATTTCAAGAGCAATTGCAAGTTCTCGGCAACACTAGTGACACTCCTCGAAACTAAAGCCTTACATACTGTGCACATCGCCATTTTACTGGTGGGATTTTCCAGTGTGAAATATTGCCAGATTGCTGACATTTAGCTAGCTCTGAATAACGTTACACTCTCTGATAGCACCGCATGTGTTGTTGTTTGCCTTTGTACCTAAATAACCTATCATCACATGATAAATTACGTGACATCGGATCAGTGCATAGACTTGCGTACTCGCCGATACCCGACCCAGCATTTTAGGCAGTATCGGGGCTGTTACCGATACTGGTATGTGTATCGGAACAATTCTACCTGGAAAGTAGGGATGGGTGGATTGATACTGTGGTATCGATACATCGATACTCACATACTACTCATTTGGTATCGATTCATTTAGAAAAAAACATCGGCCAATGAACAGCAACAGGGGTGAGACGGGCGAGAAGCACATCACGTGATCCACGAAAACCACGTGAAGCAAGAATGGCGCGCACCCTCCTACCCTGAAAAACAGGAATAGGTTAGTAGGAATTGTTAAAACGTGCAGTAAAATTGCAGGTATAAAAATAAACATAGTAAAAAATAAAATAAACAAGTTAAACATTTTGCCATTTATCACTGATATGAAACGTACAGCCCTTTGTTAATGCAGTAATAGACGACTGTAAAGCCTAAATACAAAAAGTAAAGTTAATAGAATTTGACCTCTATCCTACTAAAACATCATCACAATCTCATATTTCAAATCGTGTAAATGTAATAATAATCATTTACAAAGTAATTACTATCATCATTTCAAAACACATTCTCGTTGAAGAAATTATTGGTATCGGTCAATTTGTTACATAAAAGGTCGGTATCGGTATGGAACACAACATCGCCCATCACTCCTGGAAAGCCTCTCTGCCAGTGCCTGCATGCCATGGCCGTTTGAACGTCACGTGACAGCGGGTGCGCTTCTTTTGGAACAGCCGGAGCACCTCCCAAGCGGCGAGGGAGGCGCATATGCTATATCTTAAATGGAAGGGCAAACATTTGCCGGCGGAAGGAGACGGCAACTTAAACAAATAACGCGACATATCCGTCAGGAAAACCTGGGCCCCCAAAAAAGAACGGCTCATCACCCAGCGAGACTCGAGTCCCATCGTTCCTACAAACGAGCCGTTCAAAGAATCGGATTGTTCGTGAACGACCCACCCCTACAAAACACTGGATCCGATAACTTGTCAACATTGCACAAGCTGACAGTGAACTTTCACTACGCGGACTGAACAAGCACTGAAGTTACACTCCGAAATTACACTCACCTGTCCGGAAGACAGGCCGCCTCAATGCATCACAGAGGACCGAAAACGCTGCGGAGAACATGGATGCATACGATTTGTTTACAAGTTGCAAAAAGGGCGACATTTGTAGAGTCAGGTAAACGGCTAGGTTAAGTTGACGTTATGCTAAATAGGTTGTCCTCGTCTTTGTACTATAACTTACCTACACGTTGCTAGTTAACCATGCTAGCTTGTGTTTCGCTTGCCACCGTTTTACGGTACGTAACGGTCAAAACATTAGCTACACGAATTTGGCCTCGTCTGGACGGCAAACATGTTGCAGCTAAAGCTAACTGTAACGTTACCTATCGAGCCAGATAACTAGAACTAACGTTAGGTAAGATGGGCTAACATTAGCTTAGATGGTCCAGCTGGTAACTTTGGCTAACGTCAGGTTAACTTTCCCCTCAGAAGCCTGTAGCTGTTAACGTTGGCTATCTTATTCGGATACTGCGGTCATCTAAACCGCCTCTTTATATTTGCGTTGCGCGTCTAGTGGCGTCTTTACGGTACTTACCCAGCATCGAGTCAAAATAACGTTATTGTCATAGCGTTTGGTCAAACATAGCGGAGCTGCGCGTGTGAGTGTGATTTTTCTGGTTGTAAATCAGTGGAATAATTTGCGCGACTGAAAACCGTCGTTTAAAAGGCAGTTCAAAAATGCAATGGCTTCTTGCTTGCTGGAATATCTCAATTTGATGCCAGTTAACATGTGAAGATAATAAAAACACAACAAAAAGTGGAAGTGAAAGACATTATTTGCATAATTTTCCAACATGCTGTAGTGAAAATAATTGAGGGTTATTATAGTTGACGACTTGGTGGAAAGGTGTTTTTTTTAATTATGTTTTTATTGTGTTCACCTTATGGTGTTCACCAACTGGACTTCATAATTAACCCAATTATTTAAATTTGCCACTTCATCACAACTACTATTTTGTTTTCTTTCTCCTAAGATACCTTGTTGAACAAACGGATGTGGACCTCAATTTAAGAGATAAATGGGACAGCACCCCATTGTAAGTACAGTATGAGCAATTAGCCGAATTCTCTGGCCAACACGGCTTCATTATCCTGATCACTTGAAATTAGGGCTGGGCGATATGAACAAAATTAATATCCCGATAATCCTAAGAAATGTTGATATTGATATACAAGGATATCTGCTAACGTATGCAAAATCACATGTTAAATAATCAAATTGATGTTCATCACATTGAACTGCATGGTAATATAATAATTCTCAAATAATATCTCCTAATTTGTTTCAGATCTCATTTATGAGAGATTTTAGCTAGTATTTGATTTTGATCATTTAGACAACAGAATTGTGTATCCCGATAACTCAATATTATGATTTTATCACAATATGATTCTATTGAAAGATGATAAATGATAATATTGACTTATTGCCCAGCCCTACTTGAAATGTGAACACTTTTGTTTCCCAGGTATTATGCTTGCCTCTGTGGTCACGAGGAACTGGTCCAGTACTTGTTGGCTAGTGGTAAGGCTGGAACCTTTACTGAAGTTGTTTGTCAAGTAATACAAACAAAAAGTAGTCTACAGGTGCAACATCTAGTCAAAACAGATGTAAACCAACCTTTCATCACATAGTACTGTGGTGTCACACTGTACCTGGGCCATCATTATTTTCTTTGCTTTCCTTTCAGGTGCCAAGTGTGAAGCCAACACGTTTGATGGGGAGAGATGTATGTATGGATCCCTGAGCGACTCAGTTCGACGTCTGCTCAAAGATTACAAGTGCATCAGTGCCCAAATCATGCAACGGGACTATTTTGACTATTTTCTGCACATGTAAGGTTCAAGTTTCTTGTTTGTTGATACTTAAGCATCTTTCCTGTATGATGAAAGATGACTCCATCCCATACCATTCATGTAAGGAGACGAAGCAGTTAATTCTCTTCAATGAATTATTGTCAGTGAAGAGAAACAGGAAAGTGGTTACAGAGAAATGCAGTAGCATACAGTACCATGATTTGAACCTATGTGTACTCGCCAGCTGAGCCACCTGCGCACCTCCATCTGATCCATACAGTTTTGTGTGCTTGTGGTGTGTTAGGTTACTTGAGCAGGGTCAGCACGGCGACGTCAAGTTCCAGGTTCATGGAGAGACATTTCAAGCTCACCGCTGCGTTCTCAGCGCACGCTCGGAGTACTTCACTGCTATGTTCGAGACCAAGTGGGAAGGGAAGAACTTGATCACCCTCAAGCACCCTTTAGTAGGTGCCCGGTTGCAGCAAAAGTGAAGTTGTGTTCCGTTTGATGAATGCTATGGCTAATGTAACCATACGTGCCTGCACTAGCGCTGTAATTTGTTGTTTGCATTGTCATTAGATTGTCATAGCTAGTAGAGGAGCATATTGTGTCCATATGGATGAAAGCTGTTTTGGTTTCAGATAAACCCTGCAGCCTTTGGAGCCATCCTGCAGTATTTCTATACAGGTGGGTGCAGTTATTTTGACTTTTTAGTTTTGAGTCATTCTGTTTTCAGACTTCCCCAGTCAAATTGAATTGACACTTATCAGTACTATGTCAAGAGTATGGGGGAATTAAAACAATGCCAAACCATGTCTAACTGATGCTAAACCATGACGCCTTGACATTTTTCTTCAACAATGAAAGCAATGGCTGCTATTGGCCTCAGGCTGCAGCTAATTGTACTTGGTGTAGAAAAATAACCAGACTAAAATTGAGATTTGCCAAGGTGTCTTCTTAAAATAATAAATGAGAAGAACTGAATGCAGCAATTTGTTCTGCATTTTCTCACCCTAATGCCTACAGGACGTATGGACATTGATGTAAGCCTTGTGGAGGACTGCAGACGACTTGCTAAACAGTGCAAAATGGGAGATCTCATAGATGAGCTGGATAATAAATGTAAACAGGTGTATGAATTCGGTAAGGAAGTCCTCTTGCTCATGTTTACATCTCAGCCATTATAGAAAAATCTGAGAACCTTTTCAAATAGCCGCAAAATAGTGATCGCTTTTTCACAACTGCGCCCCCATTTCCCCCTCTCTGTGGTGCCAAGGGAATTATTTTATATGTATTATTAAGAGCTTCTTCCTCATGAAACTCTTTGACAGTATTCTGGAGCTTGGATTTGCTCTTTTTCTCATGAGTGATATATGTCTCCCTTTCTACTTCCCCATACTGGATAGTGTCCAATAAGCCAGGAACCTGTGTGAAGGTGCTCACCCTGAAGCCTCTTACCTGTCGGCTTCAGGAGGATATGGCTCAACTAGCAGACTGTGCACTTCCTGCAGAACTAAGAGTAAGAAAGTGGCAGAAAAAAAAGCTGTATTGATTTTTAACTAACACCATAGGTGTTACTGTGACTGGTTCTACTTGCATTACATTATATATAATGAGCAGATGTTCTGATTTTCTCCAGGTTGGATTTGGTGAACTTCCCTTTAACAGAATTGACAACTTCCCTACTTATCCTGACATTTGCTTCAGAGTTGATGGTTACGATTTCTTGTGCCATAAGGTACGCACTTGCCAAGCTCTCCCAATATTCCTCAGTCAAGTTGTAGACGCCCGCCACCCCCAGCCTCATATTCATGTTGGAGTTGAGTGTCTTTACAGTGTGTGTGTGTGTGTGTGTGTGTGTGTACATGTCTGCGCGTTCAGGTATTTTTCTGTGGGCGCAGTGATTATTTTAAAGCCTTACTGGAGGACCACTTCAGTGAGGGAGAAACGCTGCAGTCCCAGCCCAGCACCCCAGTGCTCACTCTCCACAACATCTCCCATGAAATATTTATCCAACTTCTATATTATATCTACAGTGATGACACAGAGGTTAGTTCACACTTTCTGTCTTAACTTTGCAATGCTTGTTTGGATTTGTTGTCTGGTGGCATTGTCTATCGGGGATGCAAACCTGTCACCTTTCTGCCATATTCGCCATTTTGATCCCAAAATCAGTACGTCAATGAGTTTTTCCATTGACAATTGATTGGAGACTGAGTTTGTGAGTGTTAATATCAAATTGAGTAGTGCTAACAGTTTTTAATAGGAGACTGCTCCCATATCCCTGAAAAATCACCTTCAGTATTGTCACTATGTTGAGATTCTTGTTCTCTTCTTTCCATCTATGGGAGAAACTAGTTAATGTTCAGCAATCTATGCGGAACTGTCTAAAAGAAATAAATGGCATGATACACGGCTTTAAGAAAGGATAAGGCGGTGATGGGTTTCACTCTATCATCTTAAGGTTGAGGAGTCTTACAGAGCACACATCAACCCTAAGAAACAAAGATGAGGCTACTTGAACACATTTCAATTTAGGGCTGTTTGATATGACGATATATATCGTGGAACGATAGAAAAATGTCTATCTGTAGATATTTTCATCTATCGTTTCTATCGCTGTTGCCACAAAAAAGCAGCAGAACTGCTTTACGGCCATATTTTACGTAATTCCCGACCCCGCTTTACGTTCTCTACACGTGGGCTGGAATAACAAACAAACACAGAGCAGCGTGGCACAGAATTAAACTCTGTTGCATTTAACTGCCTGTTAAACAACAGTTTTCAGTTGAGCTAATTATTCCACTGATTTACAACCAGAAAACCTTTTATGCGATGGATCATCAGATCATATCACGAGTGTGGCTCCACTATGTTTGACAAAATGCAATGAGAGTAAAGTTATTTTGACTCAAAGCTAGGTCAGTACCGTAAATACAACATTAGCCACACAACATAATATAAAGAGCGGCTGGCTGGACCATGGTTTCACAAGAGACTGCTCACTTGACTGCAGTCACACCGGGCTGTGAATAATCCACTATGTTTTTGCCGTCTTTAGTTGACTTCCTTCGTAGATTAGTGAATTCTTATTACTTTAAATTCTACATTATCTCCCCCTGCTGATGACCTTTGGCAGTGTTTGGATTAGTTGGAAGTTCACATATTTTTAACATTTTATGTTAATCTTATTTCCCTTTTTTGTGTTAAGGGAGAAATGGTAAATAAAAATAAGAAAAGGAAATAAATTCATGTTTTGCAAGCATATTTTGAATAAAACAATCAAATTATGTATATTTCTTAATGAAAAAACATTAGGCATGTAGGGCTGGGTTTAAAAAGTAAATGTTCTGATTCAAATCGATCTTCATTTTAATGATCCAATTTCGATTAATAAAATCCCAAGATTGATCTTTTAATATATACCTTATCCCGTGGATGTGTGAAGCTTTAACGCCAGCCTTTGGTTCGTCGCGCAACAAGGCCTGATGCCGCTTAACAGGTTTACACCATTTCCACCACACGTGTCTCTGCCATGTTTGTTTACTAGTGTGGTAACGAACGAGCATATAGTCGCCAAAGCCACAGAGAATTTAGACTGGGAATCTTGCCTAAATAAATATGGAGAAATCTTGGAGCGTTTCAAGGAGCATTAACTGTCATATACGGTAAACATTTACCATGCAATCTTACTAAGAAAGTTACGGTAATACGGGGATATGGAGTGAGAGACAGTTAACGTGTTGTGACAAGTTACTGTGTTTAAATAAAAGCCATTGTTCAGATAAAATCCTCTTTGATAATTTTACATTTGCTGATGATGCAGCTATATTAAGAAAGGACTATCCGCCAGGGATAGGCGGATCGAAACTTGTATCGATACTCACATGCTACTCATTTGGTATCAATGCCTTTTGAAAAGTATCGATTTCAAAGTTATTTTTAATCCAAAATGTGGTTGCGTCACTCGAGCGTCATAATTTCACTACGAGGTGGGAAACTGCCCAGTTCCCAGGTGTCTTGAACGCAGCCTTACAATCTCCAGGAAGTGAGACAGCATCATGAAGGGACTTTAGTTTCACGGACTCTACAGTTTACAATGTCCAGTGGTTTTACAAGACTGTTTTTCAACATGTTCCAAAAAAACAAACCGATTTCTTGCACTATTTTCGAAGGCAATTCAGAGCCAGATTGTTGGTTTAATTTGACTTATTAATTAAAATATGGTTGTTTGTCTCTTTTGGTAATTTCTCTTCTGATACATTGTTGTAGTGTGTTGGTCATGTTAAATAAAAAGTACATTAATGTAACTGCTTTAGGGTCAATTCTTAATGTAAACATGTTTTAATAATGCACCAGGTTAGAGGGTTCCTTGTACAATTTACAGCATTAGTTCTCTGAGAATCTTTCATATCCAAGCAAAATTGGTATTGTAACTGAAATATTCCTAACCGAATAGATATCGAATCGTGAATCAAATCAAATTGGGACCAAGTGAATTGGAATCAAATCGATTCAGGAAATCAGTGGCAATACCCAGCCCAGAGGCATGTGGTTATTTTGTATTGACAAATTCTTCATCAATTTTACAGAAAACTTACTATATTGTGATATATATCATTAAATTACCCATATTGTGATAGAAGATTTTGTCCATATGGCACAGCCCTACATTGCATAGCCTTATTCAAGGGAGAGATTAATTGATTGATTTATCAAATGTTTTATTTTTTTTGTCATGAATGTAATGTAGTGCAGTCTACAGCACCATTATTATCCAATAACAAAACTGGTTGTTTTCTATGTCCAGCTAACTGCCGACAACGTGTTTGACGTGCTCTGCGTGGCTGACATGTACCTGCTTCCGGGGCTGAAGCGTCTGTGTGGGAAGACACTTGCTAAGACTATATGCGAGGACAACATTCTCCACATGTGGAAGACGGCCAGGCTTTT